>RJWM01007424.1:0-78251 GCA_004363535.1 Dasyprocta punctata
TAGATTACAATTCCCAAAATAAAGGTATATAGGTTCAGGGATGTTACAAAATCAATTGGAAGTTGTTAGGTCAGGTGACTTTCACGGCTCTTTCTGACCCTGCAGTTATGGAATGATGTTTCAACTTTCAGAAAAAGTGATAAAGGCAAGATTAAATGCACTGGCAGTCAAAATTAAAGGGTTCTCTTCAGCAGTCTGAAACAGGTAGCTGGTAGGCCAAAAGCAGCTCACAAATCTGTTTTCCATATTCAGAGTTGTATTGGAACTTGACAGGCAGCACGGCCTCCAGTTCCCTTCAGGCCAGCTTGGCTATGCCCTCTGGACTGAAACCCAGCCAGACCCGCGTGTTGGTGTCACCTGCCTGACCCTTAGAGGCAGTTTACAATCCCTGAATGAGAAGCTCCAGAAAGCTTGTTTCAGCTCTTGTACGCTACAATTACTTGATTTAGAATTGCTAAAATACGTACCCAGATCCACTTTTTAAAAACTTCATAAAATTTTAACACTGTGATATGAAGGAAAGGAAGTCTTTTTAAAAGCAAAGACTTTCTGATCTTCAGAGGACACGAGCCCTTGTGAGACAGGAAAATGGGAATGTGGCGTTTCCTAAACACTGAACCAGAGTTAAACCTTTACGTTGTAATCCTATATGAAGCAATCAGCAAATGTGTATTAGATGTTGACCCTGAGCAGAGCCTTGAGCTGCGCTTTGAGAAAAGCAGAGGCTTAACAAAGGACATCTCATCATCCACAGGAGGCTTCTCAGCCTGTTAAACTGGCATCGGGTCTGGGTTCCTGAAAACTGGTAGACACATTTTAAAAATACTAAATCGAAATTACTTTTCTTTAATAAAGAAGTAAAATAAAAATATATATTCAGAAAAGTGAAAGTGTACCAGTCATATCTCTTTTAGCCGCACTGAATTAAACAAACACAAAATAACTGGTTAGGAGAAAAGGATTTTTCTTTTTTAAATTTAGTTACAAACCAGAAAGTCATGCATTTTAGACTCTCTGATAAGGTGAAATGTAATTCTTGCCCCTCTGTCTCTCCTTTTCTCTCTCTCTCTCTCTCTCTCTCTCTCTCTCTCTCTCTCTCTCTCTCTCTTTCTGGGTCTCTGTCTTTTTCTGTCTCTTCTTCTCTCTCTGTCTCTGTCTCTCTCTCTCTTTTACAGGAATCATTGCCAAAAAACAGTTTGTCCTCCAAGTTCCAATTATGTTTAAGTATTCTTTTAGTTTCAGTGGAATTAGGCAAAATTTGTTTACCCTATCCCCAAAATGAAGCTCACAATCAAAGTTTCAAAACTCTTTTGTTCATATCTCTGTTAACTGCTATTCACTGAAACCAAAGAGCAGTACAGGGTAAGCACTCAATAGCTAGTAGATAAATTTTAAAATTTTTACTGTCATCCTTGTCATCATTTTGGCTCTGATTGTCAAAATAGGAGGCCGTTAGTTTTGTTAACTGATATTTTCTCATATAATTTCATTTTTCAGTTAAAATAATCACAAGGAAATCACATTCCTATAGGGAGGTCAGAATACGAGCAGCAGACTCAGGTCAAAAGAAGTGGAGAGTGGCTGAGATGACAGCTTGTGTTACTTTTTTTTTTTTTTTTTTTTTTTTTGGCACCAGGGATTGAACTCACAACCTTGCACCTGCCAGGGCAGGTGATTAAGCCACTGAGCCAAACTCCCAGCCCTGATTTTTTGAGATAGGGTCGCACTATGTAGCTCAGGCCACCCTTGCACTCGCGTTGTAGCCCAAGCCGGCCTCAAACTCACAACGCTCCTCCTACCCCAGCCTCCCGAGTGCTGGGATTAAAGGCGTGTGCCACCATGCCCGGCTAGCTTGTGTTACTTATTAAGCAACTCTCTACCAGCTGAACTTGTCCATGGAACTGTGAACCGCACAACTTTGATCAACATTTTATAGACTATATTATTATTTCAAGCTCTATCATTGTAAAATTAGCAAATAATCTCACCTGAACATTGAAAGTCTCCATTTTTTTCTTTATTCTCCAATGGGACTATTTAGATCTTAAGGCAACTGGAAACCAGGTATAACAATAGAAACTGAGGGTCACAAATGTGGAGTGGGGTAGGAGCAAGAGACTGTGCTGCCTCTGCTGTCTATGGATCATACATATCGTTTGCCCCCGAAGCAGTTCGTGTGCTTACATATGTTACAACATTTACTGGTTTTCAAATTGCTTGTGTCCCTTCCCTCCTGTGCAGTAGGCAGTTTTACTTTACTTGTAGTTACTCCACTGTCTCTCCAGCCCAGCAGAAATCCTGACATACCGTTGTTGCAAGCAAAATATTCACAATTTACATAGGAAGCTATCTGATCTAGTAAAAATTTATGAAGATCAAAATCAAGTTTCATGATCAGAATTTCACTAACCAAGAGAATCCTTTATATTTTAGAGATGTTTGCGTTTATCCAAATCATCATTTGCATGCCCTTGACTTCAAAAGTCTCTATACCTTAATTTTTTAGAGGATCTTTGCTAAGAATTACACTTAAATGTATGAATGTGGATTTTCATAGCCAATAAAATCAGTTCTCAAGTCAAAGTCAAAGGGGAGTGTCTGATATCAGTTAGACTATCAGTCAGCTAGCTGTTCCATGCATGACTTTTATTCACCTTCCCAACAGACTTCTAAGGAAAGCAATGCAAATCCCTATTTTGCATTTGAGAAAGCTCAGTCTCATTGTAGAAAAGTGAGTCCAGGTAAAATGCCTACCATGTGGAATGGCTGGACTCCATCTAGATCTCACTAGTTACAAAGTCCACTCATTTATCATAATAACTTGGTAAATAAGCAGATACAACTCAAATGGGAATACGTTAAACATGCACTTATAAATTTTTAAAAAATAGAAATTAAGGCCTAAATTTAAAATACAAAATCCTTTAGCTTTGATTCACATTACTACTTAAACAATCTCACTGCAGATGTGAAGGCATTTTCTCATTGTATAAAAAGTTAAGTTCTATAATAGAAATCAGGATACACTGGTTTTTGCTGCAAGAATTTGAAAAAATTATTTTCCCCACATTCATATTTTGTAATTAATTGCTTCATGAGGGTAGAAAGAGACATGACTTTGTACTGTTTGCAGTTATAACAAATCAAAAAGCACAAGCTTGTCTGGCAATATTTACTTCAAAATATGGGAGTAAAGCTATTTCCTAGGATGTGCTTTCCCTAGAACTATTTCAATTTCCAAATCAGCAAGGGATAAGAGTTTTCAAAAAGATGGGTGGGAGGACTTGAGAAGTTACCGGGTTTTTAGTGTTCAGTATGTACACCCAGTACCCAACTGGATAAAGATGCTATGTCTGTGGATTGATGAATATTGCGTCGACAATAATTTTGGGGAGGAAGTCTATCATCTTCTGCATCCCAGCACTCTCCATTGAAATCCCGTTGTGAGAATTGTCTGTGTTCAATTCCCCCACCCCTGGGAATTCCTCCAGCTGTATCTCTACAGAAGGCAATATTGTGCTTATCCATGGAGGGGAGGAAGTTAATCTGCTGAGCTGTCGTCCTGTTCTTTAAAAATACCAAGTCACTGACAGTATTGATTTGCGGCTGCTTATACAACTTTAACTCTTCAGAATTCAATATAGAGAAACTGATGTTTAGTTCTTTCTTTTTTTAAGATCTTTCTTTTTGGACAAGTCAAAAAAAATCTGCTTTAAGGGTAAACAAATATTTTGTAAATTGGCTCAGCTGAATGACAAGCCAACAGATTTGAAGCCAGCTGTCATATTTTATCCAGAGCACCCATAAATCCAGGCTGAATCAGGGATCATGCCAAGCGCCCCCACATCGTGAGCAGAGTACCGAGGGACTGTGTGATCTGCCCCGTTTCTGAGGGTCTTATTTGGAAGTATGAGAACTTAACTGTGTTCTGTGGACTGATTTCCTGGTGGACAGATTTTCATGAGGAGAAATTGATGATATATTTTCTTACCCCTCTCTCAAACTGCCTACTTTTCCGTCATGTATTTGGATACCAGTCCTGACTAATGTATTAAATCTAAACCTATCAGTTCCCATCAGTACAGTCGTCCTGCTTTGTTCTTCCTCTCAAAAAAGAAATTCTACGTTCTTGTTAATAAATCTCACAGGTTTGCAATATTTCTCAGTAAAGTGTAATAATGACAGCTGAGCCTTTCTGTATTACTATCAATATGAATTTTAAAAGGATATCATCAAGAAAATCATCTTCAGATACTTCCTTGCATACTTAATTAAGTCTTGCTGCTGAGATGAGGCTGGACTGACTGCAGTGGTTCTGATACCCTTGGCTTTTGCTGTTCTGATTTTTTCCTCACGAGCACAGGCAGTGAATTTAACACTCAGATTTGCTCTGACAGGCTGACAACTGATATCACAAGACCACAGCTAAGAGTGGTTTATTACTTTTAGTGGGATTTATTTAATTCAGTCTCACAGCCTGAGGGTGGGGTAAAGATTTAACTTGAAATTAAATTCCAGCAGGAGACCTTTTAATATAAGAAAAATGGGCAGAAGGATAACTGACATGCTCAATTGCAATGAATTTAGAAAAAAAGAGCTATATTTAACATGGAAAAAAAATCCCACAAAATCATTTCGGTTGTATGACAGAGATGGAGAAAAGAGTGCAGATGAACCAGTAATGATGATAGAACTTAAAAGCAAATAATCTAAAGGAAAGTTTTTGACACACTAGAATTTTCTCAATCTATGCAGGAAAAAAAAATTTCCCAGATTATGAATGCTGTCTGTCAATGTCTGTATAAATTGATAAGAGACCCCCAGTGTTCTGTTAACTTTAAACTACACAATAATTTTGGATTAAATTGTACAGTTCAAACAAAGCCACGGAGAGAAATTGCTCTGGTTTTTAACTTAAACACGGTGAATGCTTACATCCAAAATTTCAGAGCATGAGTGTTTCTTCATTTGTATTATGAGAAAGTGGGGTTGTATCAAACAATTACCTAGGCAAAGCTCTTGCCAGTTGCAGAACCTAAGTACTCTCTTTAAGAACCCAAAATTGTCATATTTCATCAAGGAAACCCTCTTTGAAACTCCATACAGGAAGCCCTCCTGCTTCCCTTTTCCCCTAAAAACAATGTGCTGTATTCATTAGATCCAGCTCTGTAGTCAAAGTATTGCCAAGTGGTTAGTAAGTGGTAACAACTGACTGTAGGGTATCACATATCATCTTGGTTCGTGACATCCTTGTCTCAGTAATAGTGTCATGACATGAAAAGGCCAAAGAAATCACTAAGCATCTGATGTTCAAGCACCTCAGTAAGCACTATGTCCTAAAAACTGAACACCATGCAAAACTGTACCATCTTCTCAAACTGTGGAATCAGTTTGAACTCACCACATCCTTCAGTGTCAAAAATGTTAACTAGCACTAGTTAGTACTCTGCATTGATGCCTAGCAGACGTTACTCTTATTGACTCAAAAAGTAAAAATATCCTGCAGTTATTTTTTGAGCTTTTAGTGAAGTATCCCATAGAATAAATAACCTCAATGCTCAATTTGGAGAAATGTGTTGTCTCTGTAATAATTCTGCATTTCAACAGAGACACATTGGTTTACTCAATATGAGAGACTCCACTAGGAAAGATAATTGGAGGGTTGATTTTTTTTGATACCTATGCTCTTACATGACTCACTTGAGCCTCCTAATCCATGGAATAATAAAAACCTAGACAGTCTAGCACAGCTGAGGTGCCTGGGTAAATTCTGCTCCTTCTAAATGACCTTCAATTTATTGAAATTTTTCTTACAATCCTACTATAAGTTATAATGATACTTTTTCTTTAGAAAGAGTGCAAACAGTATCATAGTCAAGGCACTGAACCAGTGCAAGAATAAGATTCCAAAGTAGGTAAAGTATGAACAATGGCAATGTTCATTTAAAAAGCAAATAACTACCTTTCTTTGGTCTCAGTTTTCCCCCAATCATTTGCCTACTCATCCCATCTGGACATACAGGGCACAGTGCAACCAGCATCTTTCCGTGTTGGATCTAGGCTTCTGTGGGGGTGCTTGTCCTTCAAATCTGATTCTTCTACCAACCCATTTCTACAATATCACGTGCGTGCATTTGAACATCTTTGGCTTTAAAGACCTTGATGTTGCACTGCCTTAATCCAGTGGCTCCTTCTCCTGGAATGAGTTTGTCTGTTTCCTAGGTGAGCTTCACCCTCACATAACATATCTGAAATGCCTGTTGCTGCTACAGACTTCAAGGTCGTGATCAATAATTCCCATAAAAACAGAAGGAGGGTAAATTCCAAAAGCTCTCCCAAAAAGAATGAAGAAGAATTTTCTTAAAAGTATTTAACAAACATCTTCATTGTGGGAGACTTTTCTATTTAAAAATCCACTGAATAAATGCACACTGATTGAGAGGTGGTAGTCCAGTCAGGATGCATTTTCCCATTCTTTTATTGTCTTATTTTTAAGTGAAGATTAATTCAGGTTCACCATCAGCTCCCAGGTCAACTGAAAACAGATGAATAAAATGGTACAGAGAGAAAGATATGCCTTCAGAGGCTATTTACGTCTACCACCAACTGCCTGAAAGTCTCTTTTCTTTGGTGAGTTACTACTTTGCTCTTTAAAAACAAGATATATTTACTTACTTAAAAAATATTATCCCATATTTATCTGATACTGTGGGCTTATTGGCTTCCTTATTAATTTTGTCAGAATTAATGGAATTTATTTTTCATTTAAATATTTTACTTAGTGGCAGGTGTTTTAAAGAAGAGTTCAAAGGACAGGTGTATACAGGGCAATTTACTTTTTAGGTGATTTGATAATTGGGTATCACCATACGTTTTTCTACAGTAAAATTACAATGAAGCCCCATTTGCTGATGAATAGCATAACCAGATTTTAAGTTCATTACCTCCCCAGTACCCTGTATGTATTTAGACCATTGAGAGATCAAAAGGTGCACATTGGAAAGCATCTGATACTAGAGCGCTCTTCTACTGAAACCAAAGTTATGCATTTAGCTGGGCCACTTCTCTGCTGAGTAAAGAGTCCAATGCACAGGAGAAATTTCCCTATGCTGAGATTTATTGGCAAGGAAGTTTTCAGTGTTTCTTTTTCTCATTTTCAGTTTCCTAATTTTGATAAACATATGTTGATTTTCTCTAAAAATTTTTGTTAAAGCATTCTATATCATAAGCTGTTTCAATGAAAACAATGCTCTTACATAAAGAATACAAATTTTAGACCAAAGAGTACCATGTGCAAAAAATAATTCTTTTTGTCTTATAATTCAACTCAATTTCTATTTGTTTCAAGATTTCTTTCCAACAGGCTAGTGGCAAACTTTAATATCGTGTCTGTCCCCAGGACTACATCAGGCAGGGTTCTGGGAGACTTATTCAGGGCCAGAACAAGGAGGGAAGGGATGAATTGTGTGCCTGAGCCAACTGAGCACACAATTCCACCAATGCCATCATCATCTCAATCCAATGGCTTGCTAGTGATCACTCCCACCGAGAGGCACAAGCATCTTTCTTCAAGGATATGACATTCCCCTGCCCCCTTAATACCTACCCCTGAAAGATTTCATTCCCCTTGGCCACTGATGCTTGAAAATGTCTCTGTGATGCCTGAAGTGCGTGAACCCTGTTCTAATGCGAATGTACTTAGCAGAAGTAAAGTCTAAAGATGCCACCATTTCCATTATGGCGCTAATCGGTACTGAAGTTTGTCTTAATAACATGTTCAGACAAGGAAACAATGCAAAGTACAGTTACTTAAAAGAAGAGGAAGCTGCCCCAGTGTTCTAGGTTTCCACATACACAATTTTTATCTTCTTGTTATTTCATACACAACTTATGGTCTTTACTTAAAGCCTAATAAATGGGTGGATAGATAGTGGTTCATGCCATTTCCAGTCATTTTAATACATGGTTTCTAACAGAAACTTCTTAAGGAATTTCTAAATTTAACTCATGTGGATACTTGGATACAATAAACCTAAAGAAAATCCAGTATTTCAGAGAAGAAATAATGAGCCTCATTAAAATCAGTTTCAGTAGAACGTTGTTTGTAGATGATTTTTAATTGTTGAATTCTTTCTCCCTATGAAAGAGCCTAACTCTCAAAAAATGCACACATACTGTATTCTCTCATCTACCTTCCTTCTTTCCATAAAATAGGAGACAAAGAAGTAAAGAGTAGAATAAATGTGAACATGTTCACTTTTATAAAGAAGCTGAAGGAGAGAGGATAAGGAAGTCATGCATTTCAATTTGCTTTTGTTAATGGAAGATTTTTGACTACAAGTGGAAAGCAAGTTGTCTCCAGTACTAGTTGCAATTGGGATACGATGGAAATGTATTTCAAATAAATTGTGAAAAATAGTAGAACAATGTACAAAAATAATTTATCAATTCCCATGTAATAGTTGCATCCATCTGTCTTTCATAGTCTTACCCACTCCACACATTGTAATAGACCCAGAAAAGACTCCTTGGGCCACATGACACCATGTGCCATAGGGCAGCCACATTTCAGGCAGTATTCAGCAGAGATGCTTGGCCAGAGGGGTGGGCAACCCGAGAGTTAGTAGCAGGGGAAGCCAGTTTCATTGCAGAGCTTTAAGTACTTTTTTGTTGTTATTGCAGCCCAAAGATTCCTTAAACCTTCTAAGCTACTTGCCCATGGGCTGTAAAATCAATAATTATTTTTTATATTCCCTTTCAGAAACTCCCACTTGGATCTTGTCTTAAATTTCTCTACTTTTGTTTTCTTTTTTGGGGGGGATTGAGGAAAACTGGATGAAAACTGTCTAAGACTGTAAAGCTACCCTAGAAGGTAATTTTGAACCTAGCTGTTTTGCGATTTGGGCTCCATTATAGTACTGGCCAAGGCTAGCCCTTGGCTGAGTTAATTCTATAGAATAGGGCTCAGTATCCCCCTAGTGAGGGAGAGGTAAATTCAAAACCAGCTTCAGACTCTTCAGGGGACTCCATACATCACAGGACTCCTAATACATGAGGGAGTTCTGACCTCCTAGAATTAGGACTGCAGTTTTAAAGACCATTACCTCATGGGCCAATTAAATTTCAGATATCCCAGGAATGCAAGTCCATAACAACGATTGGAAAATTTTATTTCCAAGATGAAAGCTACACAAAAAGAGGACCCCCACACACCCTCTGTGAGGATAGTTATGTCCAGACGTAAAGCTGGACTGCAGCGCTGCGTGGGGACCAAGGTCAGTGAAGGAGAGGCAGAGCTCATGTTGATGAACTTGACTAAAGCTGAAAGCTCTCCTCATTGGATCACTTGTCCTTTCTGAACCTGCCTACCATTGGTAATCCTCACTGCAACTTCCCCAATATGCTGACCTTGGACCCCCAAGTGAGGTCCATCTTCCCCAGCCCACCAATTCACCATGCTAAAGCAGTGAATCAATTTACTTCTGTTTTCTTCCCAATGTAAAGCAGTTAGTTACTTTCCACTTCAAGTTGAGCAGATTACCATAGTAAAGGTGGACTGAGTTCAAACTCACACTAAGGCAGGGAGGATATGAACACTGGAAAACAGTTTAAGCCTATTTTCCTACAATTCAACTGACACTCTGTAGAGAGCCTTTCCTGGTCCTCGTCACTGTCCAGGAAGTTTGTATTTGTCATCTCATGGAAAAGTTACTGGAATTCTAGCAAATTAAATTCCAGTTTACCACTTCCAGTGCAACCCATGTGAAAATAAAGACACTAAGTAATATTTATAGTTGTTGGGAGGCAAAAGGTTCCTAAGTCCAGCTAAGGTATAGCTAACAGGGACAAAAACCTCAACCCAACATTGAACACAGGTTTTATTAAATCATGACTAGGGGAGTGGCTCGGGGATGAGTGACTGTGAGAGTGGTGGGAAATAAGTGAGTGCTGTGAGCTGGGCTAGGTTGGCGGCCTGCGACCACCTCTGCAACATGCAGAGAGAAGAGTATACAGAAGGGGTAATCTGCGTAACACAATTCGAGGTAGTATCTAATGCCTTGGGGTCAGTGCTTTAGCTCTAATATGTGATTTTTTATGCCCCGGGAAGTCAAAGCCTCTTATCTCAAAACTCAATGCCAGCTGACAGCATGGCTCTCCCTCCTGCCTGGCTCACACATGTTTTTGGGGAGATATAGGGTGGGTTAACACTGACCTGTCACCTTGCTTCAAAGCTTCAGCACCTCATCCAGACCGAGTTGCATTGCTTAAAACCAGTTGAAGGGACAAGGAAAAGTCCTATCCAGCTCCATATGTATCAATACATGGAAATAGGGCCAGGTTTAGGCAAGATGGAGATAGTGCTCTTCTTTCAAAGAGTCATCCAGGTGGTCCTCCACAACACTCAAAAACTCTCCTAGCAAGAACATTCCTTCTATCACCTACCAAAGAAGCTTATAGCTTTCATTCCTCTCACCCCACAACTGTTTCCAAATTTCATGCACGTATGCATCAGATTTCCCAAGACTTGATTTCTGGCAGCGATTTGCCATTCCAACAGATCTACTTAGAATTGGTGAACTAACTTACTCCTGAATACATGCCTAACCTTGTGGAAGATCACAATCTTTAGAACTAGGTAAATCAAAGTCAAATCCTAACTATTTCACCTGCCTAGTGAGTGATATGACCAAATTTGTTCATTGACTCAAAGCTACATTTCATTACCTGTGAAATAAGAATAGTGTGTCCTTGTACTGTTCTTAAACTTAAAAAAACAAAAATATCTGCAAGACCAAGTATGTAACTCAGTGGAAGAGTGCTTGCTTTGCATGCAAAAAGCCCACAGTTCAATCTCTACTACCACAGGGGAAAAAAAAGGAAAAAATTGGGCATTTTTAGTCAGTATTCACTATGTGTTAAATGTATTCTCAAGTCAAACCAAAAGCACTGCATTAACTTCTATCGTTTTCTTACTTAGGTGTATTTCATTATCCACATGTACTCTGAAGTGGAAGCCAGACTATTCGGCACTGGGGTCACAGGTCCTGTGCAGTGATTCCCGCTCCTCTAACCCAGGTGAGATAAGCACTCTCTGCTCTTCAGCACCAGCCTTCCACGGCCAGGGTACACTTTTGACATCTCCTGTGTTCAGCAGCCTGCATGTGTACAAGGCCAATTTTTGTCAAATCCTCAGAGGTAAACAATTTTATTTTTTCTCTCGGTGCTCATTTCAGGCACCTCTTATAACTATACTTAGACTGGAAAATCCTTGAGTCACTTTAGACTCAAGAATATTCTTTCTTTGGTAATTACTTTTCCAGTCCAGCATCATAATCACAATATTTACTTTGCTCATCTGTCTGAAAAACTCTCCCCACCCGACCCTGGTTCAAGATGGACTAAAAAACTAAACTTAATATTAAATAACAGGAGCGGGAACCCCTGTCACTGCATCTGAACTGGGGGAAGGACACACTGGCTAACTTGCAGTGACTTCTCAGTGTCTGAGAACCCCAGGGTGTCCGCCACAGCTCTGGGCAGACACGTCAGAGGGCTCCATGTCCTGTCACTAGAAACAGAACCTTCCTGCTTCCAAGAGTGAAAATCCACAATAAAGACTACTGAATCCACCAGAAACTTCGAGTACAAAGGGAGTCCACTGTTTCCCACAGGCAGCAGCTGTAATTCTTTGTTGGAAGTTGCATGCGAAGACCTTCAGGACTGTTAAATGGTATAAAATTGTGTCCAGACAACCCCCATTTCTCACAGTAGTCTAAGCAAGAACTTTGGGACACAAAGACTTGTCAGTTTAGAAATGGGAGATATTTCATCTTTGGTGGTTTTAGGTTCCAGTTTATTCTGGTTACAATAGAGATATATATGTCTACCTCTTCCAAATTTAATTTACAGTATGTCTGGCAACATTGGACAACACTGGTTCAACAAACTCCTGTTCTTACTCAAACACAAAGGGTAACTGTGCATTCAAAACTCTGGATATCTTATCTGAAGGTGATGCATGAGCTTTCTGTATAAGATAATAATGGAAAGTAATATTGTGAAAAGACTGAGCAGTCTTCCAAATATTACCCACAAACTTTGCTTCTCAAATACTGTAAAAAATACCATTCCTGTGTTTTCAAAGTTTTACCAATTTTTTCCAGTAAATTCAGTGTTTCTGCTTTTATATGGGTGCTTGATGCATTTTAATTTGATTTTCATATGGAATGAGAGATATGGGTCAAGATTCATTCTTGGGCATGCAATTAAAGTAGAAATTCCATTCGACCCAGCTATGCCTGATCTTTGTATCTTCCTGAAAGAATTAATGGCATTATACAACACATATAACCATGTTTGCAGCAGCACAACTCACAGCAGTTAAATCGTGAAAGTGGCCTATATTCTCATCAATAGATGAATGAGTTAAGAATATGTGTGTGTGTGTGTGTGTGTGTATTTTTTTTACATCAGCCATAAAAAAGATAAATGGGAGTCATCACAGGAAAATGAATGGAACTTGAGACTATAATACTAAGTGAAATAAGTCAGTCACCAAAGATTGTATATCACATGGTTTTTCTAATATGAGAGACCCAAAAGATAAGTAATCTACAGAGCAAAAAGAGATGTGTTAAGGAATAAGGAGGTGAACTTTGGAGAGAAGACAGGAATCTGGGGATGGAAGTAGAAGGGAGAGCAGGAGGACAGAGAGAGTAAAAATGATCAAGATGGGATATGTACATGTATCAATAGCTCTAAATAAATTCAATCACAATGTGTCACAAACATAAACTAACACAAGAATTTCTTTAAAAATACCATTGCTCTCCATAGATACCATAATGCCAAACATTAAGGATAAACCATCACTTCATTCCCAGCAGCTAGGTCAATTCTAGATAATCTACTATTGTGTTCTGGTCTTGTTTCCTTAAACTATATACTAGTTTCCAACATGCCCTAGAAAAACTCTGGAAGTTCCTATTATTATTATTATTATTATTATCATTTTAGTGAAAAACAGTATCACATTGCATTTTCTTTTAAGTTTTATTTTGGTTTGGTTTGGTTTGGTTTTGGTTTTTTGAGGCAGGGTCTCCCTATGTAGTCCAGGTTGGCCTTGAACTCATAGCAATCCTCCTGTCTCAGCCTTGGAGTGCTGGGATTACAGGTGTGCACCACCATGTCTGGCACTTACTACATCCTTGACAGACACTATAAATCAGAAGACAGAAATTGTCATGTGACATATCAGGTGTTAATCCATTTCTTCCTTCAAAGAAATATATTAGCTTAAATTTATGTCTCATTTCTTTCAAGCAGCAAGTGGTCTGAGTGAGTGCTAAATTAGTTTCTTTGTCTCTCCCAGGTGTTGGTAGAGCCCTTTATGCACATCTCTGATTTCAGGAATGATATTCAAATGGTAAATACCAGTTTATTGACCAGGTTATTTAAGGGTTTTTTTTAAAAACAATTCTTCACATTGATCATAAATTTTAACCCTTCGGGGGCTGTTCTGATTATCTGTGGGTATATAATAAATCACTCCAAACTATGGCAACTCATAATAGCAACCATTTTCTTGTCTTATAATTTCACGTGTCAGGTACTTGGATAGAGCTTATCTAGGTGATGTTCTTGTGCTATCTACCATCGACTGAGAGCTTGCAGATATCACCTTGTGGCTGGTTGAGCTGGAGAATCAAACTGACCTCCTTCATTAATTTGGTGTCTTGAGGGGGTGACTGAAGATCCCGCTCAGCAACACCATGCTCTGGAGCACCTGAAGAAGGCCCCCTACAGAGTGGTCTTGGACCCATGGTAGCAGAATTTCTTCACCAGGATCTCAGGGCTCCCAGAGTGACTGTTCAGACACAGAGAGAAACTGCATGGCTTCTTGTGACACAGCTTCCGACACCCCAGAACACCAGTTTCATTGTGTTGTATTGTTTGCACAAGTCACTAAGATCAGCCAAGATTCAAGGGGAAGAAGTAAGACAACAGCCCTCCCAGGGAAGATAATTTATGGCCATTTGATTCTAATAGAGGAAACTTATTCAACACGTACATATTGAACCCCATCCCCGACGTAATTCATCCCAAAGACTGTGTTAAGCATTAAGGATCTAAGGATAGGGCAGTGTACAACACAGGAAAGAGCTATCTGTTCTCCAGTAATTCATCTTCACATTCTCTCCGCTCCACTGCCACACGATGCACAGGATATCATGAATTTTAGAGGAATTTAGCAGGTGCAGTTGGAGAGTTGTGGGATCGACAGGTTTTCCCAGGAACATTAGACTGAAATGATTGGAAGGGAAAAAGAAGCATTATTTTACCATTTCTACTAGTTTCTAGTCAGTTTAATGAGTAAGCCTGACACTGCCAACACAAACAGGTCCAAGCTGAGAGCTTACCAGTCCCAACTGATCACCCAGTTTAGTGCAGCATATGCCTTTTATATACGTTTAATTTTTATCAATGCATATTTGCAGTAATGATGGTTAATCTTTGTGTTTTAGATTGAACAAACCAAATTTGGATTCCAATTCTACTTTTTAGTTTTTCTAAGATCTAAATATCTTTTTAAAATTATTAATTCCAGAGCATTTAATGGAATATCTTCATTATAAAAATCCTCTAAAGTAGTAAATCACAGTCACTACCTTCTTTTATACCTCTGAGAATAAGCTGTATACATACAGTACACTGTGCACCAAGGCATTTCTGGTGCATCATTTGTTCTTTTTTTCTCTGAGACCTGATCAAATGTCTTAAGGACATTATGTACACTATGCAGAATAACCTCTCAGTTTGGGTTTCTCCAATACTTTTGTGTTGACATTATGCATTTCAGAAGCAATGCACTCCCAAAAAGAAAATCAATTGCTATGACAACAAGGACTCAAGACAGAGTGTTAATGATGTATTTCACAAAACAGGATGGAATGTTTAATACAATGTAAAGGTGGAAAGCTCATGAAATTTTTCATAAAATCACATCATCTTTATAAAAGATATTTTAAGCAAAACACTTTCAAAGGAATTTACAAAGAGCAATCTTTTGTTACACTAGGGTTTTTATCATGTAGGCATTTTTTGTGAGCTAGCATCACAAAAGGAAGAAATCCAGCTCCCCCTTTATATAATTTAAGAAAACCTTGCAAATAGTAATGCATGTTGACAAGGTCCAATATATATAGATATTTTTTAAAAATTGTCAGTAGGTATTGCTTAGTACAATTGATCTTCTCATGCTTTTTAATTTCTTTTTTCTTCAGAAAGTCCAACCATATGAATTTAACAAGATGATACCTTCTAACAACAATTTTTGGGTATTTAAATAATATGACACTGAGTAATAGTGTACTTTTCCAAGAGGAAATAATATTCTATTTTCTAAAAATTCCCCTTAGAAAATACAGAAAGAAAAATCTAGGGCTGAAAGCAAGCCTTGCAAAATTGCGTGTTCAAAAGGCTTTGATTTGTAAAAGAGTACGGACAAGATTGTTCAAGAGCCATTCATACCTCTAGTTAATGAAACTGTGCATATATACATATACATACATATTTCTATTTTCCATTGAATTTCACTTCCTTTTTATCATCTTTATGGGAATATTTTACAGATGGTTAATAAAGAACTTCAAAGAACAAAAAAAAATGTGATCATTTTCAGAAGTTAATCATAGGTAGAACCAAATGTAATGAAACAAAATATATTGATATATTTAATTTCCTTTCTTAAAAATTTTCCCTTTGCAATACAATCTCTATTTTCTTACATTTAAAAACAGAAAAATATTATGAAGTGTAGCTCACTCATTTCATTTTGTTTTCTGAGTACGTCATGACCTGGAAGCCTCGTGAATGTTGTGAAAGTTGTTAGATTAATTCCTTCCTGAGGCATTTGATGCTACTAGTATTATAGATGCTCGCTATGGTTTGTGGTTTGAGAATATTGTCCAATGGTTCATATGTTGAAAACTTGGTCCCCAGTTTAGTGGTACTGAGGTAGCAGGCCTTTAGGATATGATTAGAACACTGGAAATACCCTTGGAAGAGCTTATAGTAGTTATTGAAGTAGTGTATTGCTATGGATCATGTTCCTGTGGCCCCGCCAAGTCTCGTGTAGTCAGGGCATGGATGCAGCTGAGTCTAGCATTTGTGATTGGTTTGTTGTCCAGTGCTGGGATTGGTGGTGTGAGTGCTGCACCCACCCAGGGGTGGAGCTGACATACAGTGTAAGGGTGGGAAGAAGGTGCGTCCTCCCTCTCTCGCCGGTTCATACCTTGCTGCTTTGTGGTCACCATGAATGGCTGCCCTGCCACGCATTGCTGCCTTGGAGCCAATTGAGTATAGACTGAAACCCCCAAGAACTGTAAGAAATAAATCTTTCCTTCCCTAATTTTGGGTGTCAGGTGTTTTGTCTCAGCAACAAGAGAAAATTAACTAAGACATGGATTAATGACTTAATTCCCAAAAGAATAGATTTTTATAAAAAAGCAAGGCCAGGCCACTGTTTTATAGCAACCTATTTTTTCAGGATGTTTTTGTCACTAAGATGCGATACCCCACACCCTTCCAGGACCCACTTCAGTGACCCATCTAACCAGGCTTCACCTTCTAATTCATATTAAGTTTTAGACTTGTTAGAGAGTTTCATGACCTCATGATCCAGTCACCTCCCAGAAGTTCCAACTATGAGTACATGAGGCTTTAGGGGGACATCTCAGAATAAACCGTAATGTCCCCCGTCTCCTGCTTTGCTTCTTGCCTCATGCTCTTTTTTCCCTGATTCCCTTTCCTCTCCCATTTCCTCTCTCTTGTGCTCTCTCTTTCTTTCTCTTCACTGTGGAGCCCTTGCCTCTTTGCCTTATATATTATCCTGTGTTAGGTGCTCTGTTATAGCTATGCAACACAGAACACTGACAATAAATTAAATGGAAATGAATTTGGACTTCACGTGAACAAATTAATGTGCATGTTCATATTTACGGATGTACAGACTCTTTCTTAAAGATTCTATAAACAACGTTCATTAGCAGGTTGTGCAGTGAGCACTAAGAAATTAAATGGCAGAGCATAGCATGACCCCAGAAGCTGATAAAAATTTATTGGTAGATTCAATCAAGTACCACTATAAGTTACAAATGTAATCATAAGTTAAAATTGTATTCCTATAAAAGATAAAAAAGAATCTGAAAATTACATAGTATATTGTTGAGTTGGTAATTAAAATATGAAACATTTTTACACTATTCTTAAAAAATGAAGATAATGATCTTATTAGAAAAACTTATTCTGCAGGTCACAAAATTTAAACACTAAAAATATAAATAAAATAATACAGTTTCCAAAGTAGCAAAATAATGGAAAAAGTCCATTAATCCAACTTAACTATGCAGAAATGGAATATTATTATTCAATGATAAAAGTAATTTCAAATGTGAACCAGCAATCTTGGCATCCTTAAAAGGAATAAACTCACTAATTAAAAATGATAAAGATTTTAGCACTCATTTTTCGTAATCCTTTGAAAAGTTTTTCATAAGACTCTAACACAAAGCAAACAACACTGAATGCCAAAAAAGAAATAGAATAAGTTGAAAAATAAAATGTCAAGTAACAGAGGACAATAACTTTAGACAAAATAGAATTTAAGAAAAATGCAATAAGAATAAGGAGTTACGGTGACTAAGAAAAAAAAGAACGATCTACCCAAAATGGCATAACTGCCCTAAATGTGTGTGTAACTAATGAATTAGTTTTAAATACAGCTTCATAACATCAAGGTTCAATGGACAAATAAGCAACACCAATAACATAACTCCACCAGAAACTGATAAGGCAAAGAAAAACTGTCACATTTCTAGCAGACTGAAACACCACCACTATAATGATATGTTTTATTTAATTTTTTTATTATAAAGAGAAGAAAAAACAGAATTTTAAAACAAGATAGTAGGAGAGTAACAATAATTAACGCATTGCATAATGTTATCTTCAGAGTACTCTGGGTATAAGATATGAGCACGAGATATCATCCAAACACTATTAACACAAACCTTTCTCTTCAATGAACTAAGAAAAACTAGCATTATACCTATTTTAGCCATACTGTTTGTATATTTTTTCTTTTTCCATTCCTTTTTTTCTTCCTTTTCTCTTCCTTCCTTTCCCTTTTCCCCCATTATAGTTTTTCTTTTCTTTTGAATAGTTTCTTCCCAATTCATAATATCTATTGTACATTTTGGGTCCTGTTTATGTGTTCAGCTTCTCACACTAGTGAGACTGTATCACATTTAGACATTTGGGTCTGATTTATTTCACTTATGAGTGTGGTCTCAATTTGCATCCATTTACCTATGAAAGTCTCGAATTTATCCTTCTTTATGGCTGAGTAGCACTCCATTATATTAAAAAAGTCTTTTTTATCCATTCTTCAGTTGATGGACATTTGGGTTGTTTCCAAGATTTAGCTATTACAAATTGTGCTGCTATAAACATGGGTGCACATATATACTTGTGATGTGATGTTTTTAATTCTTCTTAGAAAATACCCAGAAGGGGAATAGCTGGATTGAATGAAGCCTCTAATCCTAGTTTTTTTGAGGAAACTCCACACTGATTTCCACAATGGTTTCTCCAGTCTACACTCCCATCAACATTGGAGAAGGGTACTTTTTTCCCCACAACCCCTCCGTGATTTGTTATTGGTTGACTTCTTGATGATAACTATTCTTTCTGGAGTGAGGTAGAATCTGTTGTTTTAATTTGCATGTCTCAGATGACCAATGATGTTGTACATTCTTTCATATATTTACTTGTCATTCATATTTCTTCATCTGACAAATATGTATTCATCTCAGATGCTCATTTTTGGATTGAGTCTTTGAACTTGGTAGACCTGAATTTTTTCAATTCTTTATATGTTCTAGATATAAGTGCTTTATCTGAGGGACAACTGGCTGTAATTTTTTCCCATTTTGTGGCTTGACTTCTCACTCTGTTGGTGATTTCTTTTGCTGTTCAAAAGCAATCCCATTTGTTGATGCTTTGCAGTATTTCCCATGTGGTCTGGGTTTTGCTCATGAAGTCTCTGCCTACAACTGTGTCTTCAAAAATTCTACCTATTTTCTCCTCCAGTAGATTTAGTGTTTCTGGTTTAATATTTAGATCCTTGATCCATTTTGACTTTAGTTTAGTGGTGATAGGCATGGGTCTAGCTTTAGTCTTTGGCACGTGGAAAGCCAATTTTCACAATACCATTTATTAAGGAGACTATCTTTCTTCCAGTGACTATGTTTGATTCCTTTGTCAAAGACAAGATAACTAAGTGTGTTTGATGTTGCATCAGCAACTTCTGCTCTGTTCCACTGATCCACAGGTCTGTTTTTTTGTTTTGTTTTGTTTTGTTTTTTTGCCAATACCATGTTGATTTTATCACAGTACCTTTGTAGTGTAATTTCAAGTCAGGAATTGTGATGCTCCCTGACTTGACTTTGTTACTCAGAATTGTTTTTGCTATTCTATGTCTCTTCTGGTTCCAAATGAATTATGGGAGAGTTTTCTCTAGTTTCGTGAGGTACACTAATGACATTTTGATTGGGATTGTATTAAACCTGTATAACAATTTTAGGAGTATGGCCATTTTTACTATGTTGGTTCTTCCTATGCATGAGCAAGAGATATCTTTCCACTTCCTAATATCCTTTTTGATCTCCTTTTTCAGTGTTTTCAATGTAATGATATTTTGTTAGAGTGATTCCTAAGTATTTCATTTTTTTGGATGTAATTGTGAAGAGTGTAGGTTCCCTAATTTCTCTCTCTCTCTGTGAGATTATTGCTTGTGTACAGGAATGCTATTGATTTTTAAGTGTTTACTTTGTATCTAGCCCAGCTACACTGCTGAATTTGGTTACTAAATCTGGAAGTTTTTTAGTAGAGATTTTGGGGTCTTCTACATCGAGTATCATGTCATCTGCAACTAATCATAATTCAATTTCTTTCTTTCATATTCTTATTCCTTTTATTTTGTTCTCTTATCTAATTGGTCTGGCTAATGTTTCCAGAATTATATTGAATAGGAGTGGTGTCAGTGAACATCCTTGTCTTATTCCTGATTTTACAGTGAAAGCTTTCAGTTTTTGACTTTTTAGTATGATGTTAGCTGTTGGTTTGTCACAGATGCATTTTATCAGACCGAGGTAAAGACTATCTATTCTAGTTTTCTGTAGGGTTTGTATCATGAATGGGTGCTAGACTTTGTCAAATGCTTTTTCTGCATCTATTGAGATAATCATGTGTTTTTTGTCTTTAGTTTTGTTAATATGGTGTTTTATATTTATTGATTTGCATATGTGTTTAACCATCCCTGCATACCGGGGATGAATCCTACTTAGTCATAGTGTTTAATCTTCTTGATGATTTGTTGCATTCTTTTTGCCATTATCTCATTGAGGATTTTTGCATCTATGTTCTTTAGGGAGACTCATCTGTAGTTTTCTATTTTGACTGAATTCTTCTCAGGTTTTGGAATCAGGGTAACACTTGCTTCCAGGAATCATTTTGGAAGTATTTCTTCCCTTTCAATTCCTTTAAAGACTTTTAACCTTAGTGCCATTAGTTCTTCTCTAAATTTGTTGTAGAATTCAACAACAAATCTATCAGGACCTGGGTTTTTCTTTGTTGGTAAGTTTTTAAACACATTTTCAATTTCATTGGATGACTTCAGGTTTTTAAGAGTTTTTATATCTTCTTGATTTAATTTTGACAAGTTCGTTATGTCTAGGCATCTGTCCATTTCTTCTGTGTTTTCCACCTTATTGGGGTATGGGTTCTCAAGGTAGGTATTAATGATCTAGATTTTTGTAGGATATGTTGAGCTTTCCCCTTTTTCATTCCTAGTTGCTTGAATTTGTGTTTCTTCTTTTGGATGAAGTTGGCTTATGATTTATTAATTTTATTTATTCTTTCCAAAAACCAACTTTTAGATTCATTGATTCTTCCTAGTGTTTTCTTAGTCTCAACTGCACTACTTTCTGCTCTTATCTTCATAATTTTCTCCCTTGTATGAGCTTTGGGTTTGATTTTCTCTTTTTCTACAAGTTTGAGATTCAACAGTAGGTTATTTGAGCTCATTCTGTTTTCCTAATGTGAGTTCAGCATTATAAATTTCCCTCTTAGAACTGTTTTCATTTTTCCCTATAAGTTCTGGTATATTGTATCAGCATTATTATTTAATTATAAATACTGTTTAATTTCATCTTTGATTTCCTCTATGATCTATTGGTTGTTCAGAAGTGTGTTGTTTAATTTCCATGTGCTTATGTAGTTTTTGTGATTTCTTTTGTCATTGATTTCCAGTTTCATTGCACTCTGGTCAGATAGTATACATAGGATGATTTCAATTCCTCTACATTCATTTAAGCATGTTTTATGGGCTAATATGTGGTCTATCTTGGAGAATATTCCATGTGTAACTGAGCATAATGTGTATTTTGATGTTTTGAGGTGTAACACTCTAGACATCTATCAAGTTCATTTGTTCACAGGCATGGTTTTAATATGATATTTCCTTCTTCTTAATTTTTTATCTAGTTGATCTAGCTATTTGTAAGAGAGGAGTATTAAGGTCCCCCACTACAACTGTGTTAGTGCTTATTTGCTTTTTCATGTCCATTAATACTTGTTTTTTGTAGTTGGGTGCAACAATATTTAGTGCATATATATTTATGATTGCTATCTCTTCCTTTTGTTGTTTCCCTTTACAAGTATATAGTGACCTTCTTTGTCTCTTTTGAGCATTTTTGTCTTAAGTTTACATTACCTGCAAATAGAGTAGCTACTCTTGCTTTTTTTCTCGGTTCCTGTGGTATGGAGTATTGTTTTTCATCCTTTAACTTTTACTCTATGAATTTCTTTTCAGATTAAATGTGTTTCTTGAAAGCAGCATATTGTTGGATCTTGTTTCTTGATCCATTCTGCCAGTCTATTTCTTTTAATGGGTGAATTGAAACCATTTACATTGATAGGTTACAACTGATATGTATTGGCTTATCTTATTCATGTTATTTTCCTGTTGTTGATTCTCTTCCACCTCTGTTTAATTGTTTGCCCTTCTTAGTGGTTCCTTTCTATTGTTGTTCTTGTGGTTATGGTCTTCATTTTTTCTTTCTAATATATTCTTCAGAGCATTCTGAAGAGCCAGTTTGGTCATTGTGAATTTCTTCAGTTGTTCTTTGTCATGAAAATACCTCATTTCTCCATTGAGCTTGAAGCATAGTTTTGTGGAATATGAAAATCTGGGTTGAATATTGCTTTCTTTTAGGGCTTGAAATATCTCACTCCAAGCTCTCCTTGATTTGAGGGTTTATCTTGAGAAGTCTGCTGTAATTCTAATGGGCTTTCCTTTATAGGTGATTTGTTTCTTTTCTCTTAACTGCTTTTAGTGTTTTGTTCTTGTGCTGAATTTCTGCAATCTTGGTTATTATATGCCTTGGTGTAGATTTATTTTGATCATGGATATTTGGGGTCCTATGTACATTATTAATTTGTATGTCAAATTCTTTATTCATGTTTTGGAAGTTTCCTGCCATTGTATCTGTGAAGAGGTTTTTAATGTCTGTATCCAACTTATTCACTGACTCCAATCACTCTTATGCCATTCTTCTTTGCTTTATCTTGTAGCTGTTGGATGGATTTTTCATGGGCTCTTGCTATTTTTAAGATACCTTTGTTTTCCTGGTCCCTAGTTGCAATCCCATCTTCTAGATCTGATATTCTGTCCTCAAGTTCATTCAATGTATTATATATACTTTCATTGGAGTTTTTAATCTCCTGGGTTTATGTTTGGATATGTTGTATTGTTTCCATTTCTTTTTCATATTGGGCATTCATAGTTTCCATTGCTCTCCTTATCTCCTTTATTTTTTTATCTGTTTGCTTTAATGTCATTCATTTTGATCATCATTTTTTTGCACCTTAGAGATTATTTTCTCTCTAGCCTCTTCCATTTGTTCTTTCACTTCTACTGCTATCATTTCAGAAAGTTCCAGTAGTTGACTTCCGACTTTCTGAACTTGTCCTGTGTGAGTTGGGTGTTTGGGGTTGCATTTTCCTTATTCATCTTGTCATTTATTTTTTATTTTCTACTTTATTTTATTTTGCTTTCTCAGTTGATATGTGTAGATTTCTTATGTTACATAAACTTTATCCCTGGTATCAAGGTTTCCCTAGGAAATGTCTATCCCTCGGGATGTCTTCTAGATGTAGGTGGTTCTTGACCTTTATGTCTATCCCAAGAACCTACCTTCCCAGTATACTAAAAGTGTGAAGTTGCTATTTGACTCAAGGCCCATTCCTTTGGTACTGGACTATGGTGATGGTTATGATCCCTTACAATCACAGTGTTGTCATACAGAAGAGAAAAACTGATTATAACAGGTATGACATTCCAGTTAAAGTAGTACAGTCAGCAATAGCAATAGACTCAAGCACAGCCTGGCTACTGACACACTGTGGTACATATTAGCCTGATAGCTTCACCCATAGTAGCAAGTTCCTCAGTTACATGATATAATCCAACTTGTACCAGGAACTTGTTTGCAATGATTTTCCACTTATTACAGTTATTTTGCCTTGCTGTGTGTAGGGGGAGGTGGTTAAGAGGGATAGGGAGTAGGATGGAAAGATGAATGAAGTTAAATATAGTAGGAGCAAGGCTGAAGGGTAAAGAGTGATTATCCAAGTTTTGGGTAATCATAGGATACAAGAAGGAAAGGTTGGAAGAAAAAGTCTAGGAGTACTGATGTGAACCTTAAAGGGAAAAGACAATGTTTATACATAAAATCAAAGAAGGTAGTTGACAAGGGAGGAAGAGGATGAGTAGAAGTAAATCAAAATAAAGGTTAGAGACCTAAGTCATGAAAGAAAGAGAAAAGAAGGGGAAAAAATCCAGAGAACAAATATAATAATGCACAAACAGAAAAAATAAACAAACAAATAAATATATACAAGTAAAAACAAAATAGAACAAGAAAAACCAAAAAGAGGGCCCTACCTACCCACTTCTCTTCCACGTCTTTGTGTCCAAGCACTATGCTGGTTCCCTTAAATTACCAGTTGTTGGCTCATGTTGTTGCTGCTGCATTGGACTTTTCCAGGCTGTTAGTCCCACCTTCCCACCATGCGTGCCCCAGTTGGGGTGCTACTGTGTCACTGGCAACCTCACCAACCTGCCTGGACGCTCTAGATGGAGGTAGAGTCATCCACGATCTCTCTGGCACTCCAGGGCCCTCCAGACAAAGGAAGACTATCAGATTTTATTTAGTAAGTATATATAGCATCTTATAACCTACAGAGAATGTATTTGGTTTTTTCAAATATGTTTGAACAATTTTAAAACACGAACATAGTAAGTCAGTCTTAACAAACTAAAAATTCACTGTAATACAGATCACACTTTTAATTTCAAGAAAATTAAAACAGAGTTAACAAAAAAGCACAAGGCATCTAGTGACATTTTAACATCTTAAATAGCTTTTATTATAAACATATTGCATGTTATATTTGAGAAATGCTTATATTAAAGAATTACCTGCTTATTATTTGAAAGTTTCAGTGAACATTCTTTTTTTTTCTAAATTTGACAATTTTAAAATATAAATCATCAATAAAATTACAGAAAATCAACAATAAACAAAACAGGCTATGTTTTCAAACTAAGAAATGTGCTTCAAACGTGAGCATAAAATACATGAAAAAAGAGGAAATAGAGAAGGAGAGACTCACCCTACCAGATATTGAAACTGTTATAAGGCTGGATTTTAAACATAGTAGTAGTTTTTACAGAAATACACACAAAGTTCAGTGAAGCAGAAGTGACAAAAGCCGTATTCTTGTGTGGAAGTTTGGCATGTAATAAAAATGACCTGACACATGAATTTTTGATAAAACTAATTATAATAGTTTACTTTTCAAATTTAAAATAAAATCCAAATTATTTCCCAATGCTGTATGAAATTTCTTTTTAAAAATATTACACTTGAGAATCAAAATGTCAGAGTAGTGATCAGTAGTAAAATATAGCCTCTCCAAAATGTGGGATTCAGACACTTGGAAAATAACAACTTGGCCAAGTGAAAAAGAATAGCAGATCTCTGAGAACTGGGAGGGAACTGAGAAGAAAATTAAAAACAAGAGAAAAGCTGGAGAAACGGATCACAACAAAGAGAAAAGAGTCAAGAAGTCTGTTCCCAGGGAAGGGAACTTGTCTCCAAGACCCAAGCTGAGTCCCCAGGGTCAGGAGTTTAAGGGACAAACAATAGACCTGGCCAGAAGCACTAATCCCAAGGAAACACCATTACTACTGTAAACTGAAGAACAGTAAGGGGTTTTACTCCAAAAGTGACTCCTTCTTCCTGGCACTCTAGAGTTAGAGAAAAAATTCAGTGCATTACCCACCATATCCCCAGAGAGTGTTTAATCAGGTACCATTACCAGAAGGAGTTCATTATTTAAGACTGAGACACAACCACAAAATGACTTTATTTTAGGGTTCTCAGTGTTATCCTACCACAGTGACTGGATGAGAGGCAGTCATGGGAGAAATTCACTGAAAGGCTGTGGGTTAAATGTCATGAAAATTAAATGAATTAATATTTACAGTGTTCATAGTAAAGAGCCTGCCCATTTTTTCATTTACTAGTACATGTTTGTAGTACACAGCGTTTCCTTCTGTGGAGCTGGTCTATGTGCATAACACATCTTAATTCTTTTTCTATTCCCTTCCTTTCCCTTCTCCCTTCTTCCATGTCTAAATTCCCCTTCCCTCTGAGAAAGATCTCTCAGCTTCCTATAATCTGCCTTTTATTTAAGCATTACATAAATTTTTGTTAAATATAAGAAATATTGGCAAGGATTGGAAAAAATAATAACTCTTTATCACTGGGAATAGATTGATACTAGGAACTGTACTTTGGATATCAACAGGGCAGTGTCTAGTAGGTGTTCAAATGTATGTAATTCTATATTTGAAGAAGCAAAATGCAATCCTGAAATAATTATGCTTTTCCTCCATTGAGAAATTCCATACCTTAGCCACATATTTCTAATAAATCTAAAGTTCCTCTGGTTAGTCTAAAAACAAACAAATATTTGCATTTCTGCATTTAATACTTGCATACCCCAAGATTTCTACAGTTAAAGGCCCTCAGTCTGTCCCTCAGCTCCACCTTAACCTAGGGGAAGAAGCTTGCAACACGCAAGGAAGGACAATGACCCTCAATTTCTTCTCTTGTTATTTTGTTTCTATAACATTATCCCCACATAGGAAGGTTTTGACTTCTAGGAGGTAATTTTGTAGTCTTGAAACTCAGGAAAGTGCATCAAATAGGATAAGGAAAGAGACTCCTAGTCAGAATTATGCATACAAAAGATTTACTAGGAATAAAACCTGTGGACGATAAAGTAGAGAGAAAAGAAGAGACAAAAAAGTTTTCAAACCTCAGTGTAAACCTGTAAAAGGAAACAAGGAAGAAATGGTTAGAAAAAGCTACATACAGTGGTTATGTATAAAAACATCCAAGGAAGCCCAAGAGAGCGTGCTGGCAAAAACAAAAAAGAAGAAGAAAATCAAGGAATTCGGAATTCAGCAAAACTGTCCACACACACTTTGTCCACTGGGATCATACACTGGGTGAGAAGTACTTGGAAAGAGTGTGGCATTGGTGAGATTCTGCGGAGAATTCTCAAGGCATCGCAGCTCACTGCTGTCAGCTGACTTCACTTCTAACAGTAAATTCTCTCTCAAAAAGAGATCTGAGTGAAAGGAATCGCTTGATGCTTGTGTTGATTGACTTTGCAGGTTTGGGGCTGGTGATCCCGGCATGTATTTAGAGGATGGCAGAGTACACTGTGGCAATTGTGGGGGATTTCCTTCTGTCTTGTTTTTGAAGTCCAATGTTTTGTTTCGTTTTACTCTTCGGTTTTATTTCTGTATCTGGTAACCTGAGCAACTATTTTGAAGATAATAATTTGCAGTATAACACCAATTGTTAAATTCCTATCATCTTGTTTTTAAAATCTATATAGCTATTATATTTTGTTATCGTTTTGTTTCTATTGTTGTTTTTTTAGGTTTCTTTGCTTTTTGATTTTTCTGGATTTTTTTCTTTTTTCTCTTTAAAATAAAATTTAAAAAAAAGAGAGATCTGAGCAGAGCTCCATCACGGCTCAACTGAGAGGGGCTAGGATTGTTATCTGACTAGAACTGCTTTGTGTTGGCTGCCAACACTTTTATCTAGGTCGGCTGCTGGATTTAGCTCAGCGGCACAAGTGCTTGCCTGGCAAGCATGAGGTCGTGAGTTCCATCCTCGGTATAAGTGTTTCATGGATGCCTTCAGAAACTCATCACAGACACTCCACTCGTGATGGCGTGGTTTATCAGAAATTATTTTAGCTCCATTAGAAGCATTTCCATGATCACTTACAATTCCTTCCTGGGATCCTATGAGTCTGGCACTGTCTCTTCCTCTTCTTTCTGTCCAAATCTCCTAACCTCTCCGTAGAGATGGTTCCAACTAGACAGAGACCCTGGAAGCTATCTGTCTGCCTTCTCACAGCCATCCCATAGCTGATGATCAAAAGGCATTTCTTCTCATGCCCTGATAGCTTCTGCGAGGACAATTTTATTCACTCTGGAGTCACAGAAGAGAGTTTTGCATTTACGTAGATATTACCCACCCTTCGCTGAGTTTCTGGGATGGTTCTTGTGGGGGCACTTCATTATTTTTCTCTGAGAATTTTTGTTTGTACATGTTTGTGATACCTAATGAATAAATTCATCACAGGGGGTTGGAACATGTACGTATCATATCCTAGACCTTATTCCCTTTCATCTCCACTCTCTGCCCACTCCCTCCATCCCTAGATCTCCTTCCTATCTGTAAAACTCTACATGCCTATTTCTTATCATCTATCTTTGATTTTTTTCTTTAACTTATTTATTCTCTGGGTTTCTCAAATAAGAGAAACCATGCAATGTTTAAACTTGAGCATATGATTTATTTCACTTAGCATTATATTATCAAGGTGTCTTCATTTTCCTACAAATAACTCGTTTCTCCTTCTTTATGCCAGAGTAATATTCCATTGTGAATCAATGCCACATTTTCTTACCCATTCATCTGTTGATGAACATATAGGCAATTTCTAGGATTTAGCTTTTGTGAGATGTTCTACTATGAATGTGAGTATACACATATCACTATAATATATCTTTGACTCTTTTGAGAAGGAAAGGGATAGCTGGGTCAAATGGAATTTCTATCTTTAGTTTTATGAAAAATCTCTGTACTGATTTACTAGTTTACTTTCCTACCAACAATGTGGTTTACTTTCCTTTTCCCTGTGACCCCACCACCATTTGTTGTTTTTTGAGTTTGTGGTGACAATCATTCTTTCTGGAGTAAGGTGGAATCTCAGGATTATTCAGATTTGCATTTCTCTAATGGGCTCAGATGTTGCATATTTTTTCATCCACTTATTGTCCATTTGTACTTGTTCTTCAGAGAAGAGTCTATTCATTTCTATTCATTTCACATTGCCCATTTTTTTCACTAGGTCTTTTACTTTTGGGGAATCTAATTTTTCACTTCTTTATATATAACTAGATATTAATCTTTTGTCTGAGTGGTATCTGGGAAATTATTTTCCTTTACCATAGGTTTTCTCTTCATTCTATTCATTAGTTCCTTTGCTGTACAGACTTTAATTTGATACAATCCCACTTGTTTATTTTTGGTGCTATTTCTCCTACACTTGGGGTTCTTCTGTTCCAAAGGCCTTTGTCTACAACTTCAAGAATTTTATTTATTTTTTTCTTCCAGCAGATTCTGTTTCTGTTTCAATATCTAGGCATTTGATTCATTTTTATTTTATTTTAGTTCAGAGTGAAAGATATGGGTCTTCATTCTTCTACTTGTCCATAACCAGCTTTCACAGCACAGCTTGCTAACAAGGTCTTTTTTTCTCCAGCATGTATTTTCCGTCCCATTGTCAAAGGTCAGTTAGCTGAATGTGGCCAGGTTGTCTCTGCATTCTCTATTCTGTTCCATGGGTCCACAGGACTGTTTCTGTGCCAGTACCATTCTGTTTCTGTCACTGTAACTTTGTAGCATAGTTTGAAATGCAGGATTGTGTTGCCTCCTGTTTAGCTCTTGATCTCCAGGATTGCTTTTGCTATTCTGGGTGTCTTCTGGTTCCGTACTTCACTTCCTTCCTTCTTTAGTATCATCTTAGTTACTTTCTCATCACTGAGACACAAAACCCAACACTTGCAAATTAAAGGCCAAGAGGTTCATTTAGGCTCATAATTTGTAACTTTTCAGTTCATGATCCACTGGCTACAAGCAGGGCAGTTCATGGATTGTTAGAGGGAAACAGAGACAGGGATTGTGGGAAAAGGGGAGGAGTTATACCCTTCATGCCTACGCCAACATCAGGGGACTAATCCACTAATGTCTGTCATGCCCCCATGGCTTCAGTCACCTCCCAAAAGCCCTACCTATGAGAGTATGATGTTTTGGGGGAACACTCAGGTATAAACCATAACACATGAATTTTTAGACTGTTTTCTTTAGCCCTATGATGAATGCTACTGGTATTTTGATTGGTCTTGCATTAAATCTGCATATCAGTTTTGGTAATATAATAATTTTGACAATGTCTGCTCTACCTATTCAGGAACAAGAGATGTCTTTATATTTTCTGATGTCGTCTGCAATTTCTTTTTTTTCAGGATACTACAGTTTCATTTCAGAAGTCATTCACTTCCTTGCTTTGGATAATCCCAAAGTGCTTAAATATTTGAAGCTATTGTAAATGGGAATATTTTCCTAATTTCTTTGTCATTGAGTTCATTATTGGAGTACAGGAATGCTACTAGTTTTTGTGTGTTTATTCTCCTACACTACTGAATTTAGCTATTAGTTGTAGGAAACTTTAGGGGGAGTTGTCTTGGGTCTTCTGTGTGAAGGTTTTTGTCATCTGCAAGTAAGGATAGTCTAGGTTCTTCCTTTCCTAAATGTATCTCTTTTATTTCTCTCTTTTGTCTCACTGGTTTGGCTAAAGTTTTGAGTATGATATTGAACAGCAGTGGTAAGAGTTGACTTTCTTATTTTGTTCCTGATTTTAAAGAAAACATTTTCCTTTTTTTCTCCACATTTACTGCGATGTTGGCAGCGTGTTTGCCATAAATGGCTGTATTGGGTGATATGCTATGTACCCCCAAGTCCTCACATACTTTTGATGGGGCTAAGTCTGGCGCTTGCTTGTGTTTGGTTTGCTATACCTGCCCAGGGGTGGAGCCGACATACAGTGTAAGGGAAGGCGGGTCTTCTGCTTCCGCTCTCTCTTCTCGCCAGCGTGCCTTGCAGCTTGCAGCCACCATGAATGGCAGCCTCACCACCCCATGCTGTCTTGAAGCCAACTAAGTGTGAACTGAAACTCCTTAGAAACTGTAAGAATAAACCTTTTCTTCCCTAATTTTGAGCATCAGGTATTTTGTCTCAGCAACGAGCGAATAGTAACTAAGACAATGGCATTTATCAGTTTGAGATAAGGTCCTTCTATACTAAGTTAATACTAAGTCAGGGTTAATAAAAGCCCAAGGATGAATGTTGGCTTTTGTCCAGGCATTTTCTGCATCAGTTGAGATGATCATGTGGTTTTGGTCTTTCTTCTGTAATGTGGCATATTACATTTATGTATTTATTTATTTACACAGGTTGAATCACCTGAATCACTTTTTGCATCGCTGGGATAAAGCCTACTTGGTCATGGTTTATCTTTCTAATGATTTGTTGAATTCTATTTACCAGTATTTTGAGGATTTTTGCATCATTGTTCATTAAGGAGAAAAAACTGTAGTTGTTTGTTTTGTTAAATCATTGTCGAGTTTCAATATCAGGGTACTTCTTACCTTACAGTTTAATTGAAGAGTCTGAAGAGTATTAGCTTTAGATCATCCCTGAAGTTTGGCAGAATTTGCAGTGAATTCATCAGGTTCTTTTGTTTTGTAGGAACTTCAGGTGTCATTATGCTATCTATTTAGGGTTGCTTAATTTTTTAATGGGTGCATTCACGACTCTAGCCTTCCCACTTAGACAGCTTTTATGGCATCCCCTATGTTTTGTATGTTGCACATCCATTGTCAATTGATCCTAGGAACAATTTTATTTCTTCCCTGACTTCTTCTATGATCCATTAGTTATTTGGTAATATGTTATTTAATCCACAGTGTTTGTGTAATTTCTCTGTGTTGTTTTGTTTTGCTTTTGTTTGTCTGTTTTGCCATCAGTTTCTACCTTACTTCATTGTGATCCAATAGAACACAAGGGGTTATTTCATTATTTTGATATTTATTTGGACATGATTTATGGCCTAAGATACGATCTATTTAGAAAAAGTTCATGTGCTGCTGAGAAAAATGCGCATTCTGTTGCTGGATAAAACACTGTAGATTTCTGTCCAGTCCCTTTGTTTAGTGATGAATTCTGATATTTCTTTGTTAACTTTTCATATATTTGTTAGAGTAGTCTGCTGAAATCCACCCACTAGGGTTGTACTCGTGTCTATCTGTCCTTTGCTGTCTAGTAGTGTTTATGACATTGGTCACACCAACATTCAGAGTTTAGATATTTACAGTTATCATTTCTTCTGTTGAATTGTTCCCTTTACCAGTATGCAGTACCCATCCTTGTGTCTTTTATCAGTTTCGGTTGAAAGCCTATTGTGTCTGAAAATAAGATAGCTCCTCCTGCTTGCTTTACTGCTCCAGATGCATGGAGTATCACTTTCCATCCTTTCACATTTACTCTATTATTTTACTTTTGTATGAATTGTATCTACTGTACACAGTATTTGGTTGCATTTTGACTTCTGATCCAATCCGCTACTCTCAGTCTTTTGACTGTGGAGTTAAGATCATTGTCCTTGAGAATTATTGTAAGGTATTTACTGGGTACTATCATTACAGTATTTTTCCAATGATGATTGCTTTAGGGTTTTTTCCCCTTTTTGTTTAACTATTCTCCCAGATAGTTGTCTATGGTTTGGGGGATTCTTTGGTGCTGATGGTCTCCCTGTCTCTGTCTACAAATCCTTTGTATATTTTCTGAAATGCTCGTTTAGTGGGCATCTAGTTCTTTAGGGTTTTCTTTGTCATGAAAAGTGCTTTCTTTTCTGTCAATTTTGGAGGTTAATTTTGTGGGTTATAGTAGCTTAGTTTGACAAGTGTTTGCTTTTTTGTTTGTTTTGTTTTGTTTTTTGTACTGCAAATCAAACTCAGGACCTTTTGCTTGCCAGGGAGGTTCTGTACCACTGAGCTATACTCCTTGCCTTGATAACTGTTTTCTTTTATGGCTTGAAAACTTCACTTCAAGATCTCCTGGCCTTTAAAATTTGTGCTGAGAAGTCTGTCATAATTTTAATAAGCTTGCTTTTATAAGTAACTTGCTACTTTTCTTTAGTAGCTTTTAATATTTTCTGTTTTTTTTCTTGAATTTCTGGAATTTTGATTATGATGTGTCATGGAGATGTTCTAGTTCTGGCTATTTTGGGGGTTTAGATGTCACATATTTAAATATTGAATTATCTCCATATCTCTGAAAAGTTTTTTTTTGCTATTATTTCAGTAAATAAATTTTGACACCTCTTGAGTCATCTTCCAATATTTCTTTTACTCTTGTAATTCTGATGTTTGTTTTTTCTAACTGTTGTTGAATCCAACTTGCACAATGCTTTATTGGCTTTAGGGTGCCTTTGAGTTTATTATCTACTACATCTAAGCTTGTGACACTGTTCTGAGGTGTCCTTCTGAGCTTACCCCTTGAAGACAGAAAAGCCCTTCATCCTACCCATGATAAAAGTACAACTCACAGTTGTAAATGCCCCCCCGCCCTGCGCCAAAGTCATCGTCTAATCTTTAACTCTTTCTCATGCTTAGTTCATTTCTTTTATTGGGCAGAAGTAGGCGACCATCTAAAAAGGTTTATGGCCATCTCCCACTTATTTATTTATTTATTTATTTATTTTTATTAGTCCATGTTTACAGTGCATGTTTACTTTCTTTGTGTGCAGTTGGTCCATGTACATAACGCATCTCAACTGCTTCTTTCAGATCCTTTCCCTCACTTCCCTTCCTCTCCATCCATCTCTTGATTTCCCTTGCCATTTGAGGAAGATCACCCTACTTCCTATTATCTTTTATTTTGCTCTTTCTTTATAATTTTGGTTTCCCCATAACAGAAACCATAACGTGTTTAAACTTGTGTGTCTGAATATTTTCACTTAACATTATGATCTCAAGGTGCACTCATTTTGCTACCAGTGACTCAACAAGTACTCCATTTTGTATAAATATCACATGGTCTTTATCTATCTGTTGATGACACGTAGACTGTTGCCAAGATTTAGCTCTTATGAATTGTGCTGCTATTAACACAGCTATGCTTGTATCACTATAACATGATTTCCACCGTGGTTGTTCTAGTTTACATTTTCCCCAGCAATACAGAGCAGTAGTTTCTGCACTATGACATCAGGATCTCCTGGAGGTTCATCTGAACACAACTGGATGTACCTACCTTTGACATGTTTTATTCCCCAGATCTGGGATGGTAGTGATTCTTTGAACTTGAAGCAATTTCCTAGGTAATGCTAATGTTAATGGCACAGGAGCCACACTTTAAGAACCACTGTAGCATGGCAATTAAATGGAAAAAAACTACAGATGCTCTTTTACTTAAAATGTGGTTAGGTCCCAATACACTCAACATGAGTTAAAAATACCATAAGTCAAATATTTATTTATTACATCTAACCTACAAAAATCAAACCTTCACAACACAGTACACTGTAGAATATTAGTTGTTTTCCCTTGTGATAGTACGATGGATTGAGAGTTTCCCAGTTCCTCATTAACTGTTGCTGCCCAGTATGAAAAAAATATTATGATTGACATTTGCTAATACTGAGAACAAAAGAGCTTTTCAGAACACTTCTCTATCACTTCTCAGCCTTTTGGCTAAAATCAAGTGTAGTATCTGCTCTTAGCAGTTTAATATCAGACTACTTCTCCAGTTTTCTCCACATCTGAATTGTATTATTAAAATAATTAAAATACACAAACTTTTCAAAAGGGATTTAAAGAAGCTGATAAAAAATTATATTAATAACATAATAACAACAAAAATTATCATATTTTGTCAAATGAATAACTACAGATTATCCAGAATCAAGCCTTTTAAAGGTAATATCAATAAAGCAACATTAATTGATAATTTCTTAATTATTGAAATATTTATAGACATATTTAAATAATTGAAAATAATGATAATATTACCATTAAAATAGAGTACTTATTCTAAACAATTATGGTTTCTGAAGCAATTTAGTGGAGGCAGAGAAGGAAGGCAGCAAGTATCACGGATAGAATGTCCATTTCAGATTATATTATTAGCACAAAGACAAGTTTAAAGAATCTTAAAATATGGAGCTTTTTGTGGAATTATTAAGTTATTCATTTTAAACATCAATTGATGGAATAGAAACTTGGGAGCAAATTCAAACTTAAAATCACCGACACATACACTCAAGTGCCAAAATACAACTATTTGGTCATTGCTGCACCTAATACGATCACTTCCTCTGGTGATCCAATAAGCTTATAACACCTACTGATTTCACAGCCACTCCAATCTGTGTCAGTAAACTGAGATACACAGTGACAAAAGTACCTAAGAATGCATTCCTCGGAACATATTCCCACATGACTGTTCTGTTCCGTGATCCACGGAAGACTTGCTTGTATGGCAATGGTAAATAGAATTGTCTTGTTTTAAAAGCTTTATATTTTTGCCTTACTGTTATGGGTTGTAAGAGGGAAGGGGAGTCAAACCTCCAAAGAGATGGTTGGAGTTACCCATTTCGTTTGCAATACCAACACCACTCATATTTCTTTAGAAGAGGTTAATCACAAAAACTCCTCGTGACTATGTATGTAGTCTGCATCTTAGAAAACTAATTGAGATCAATTCAATAATGGTTATGAGTCATCAGCGTAACACTAAAATACATGTCTGTTATTCATAGTCCTCTTACAGTATGGATAAGAGTTTATTAATTTTCTCGATTATCTTTGTTGTCTATTCCATAGTGCCAAACTAGTTTGAGAATATAATTTAGTAAACTGTTACAAGATGATAAAAACCAAGTGTTCACCACATTTGCTTACTTGTTCTCTTAAATAATGTGTTCACTGGCATCCTGGTGACTAGATCAGTTAGAGATTCTCCAGTGTTAAAGATCTGTTTTACCCATGGAAAAGGAAAAGACAATTTTCATTAAATATGACACTTTAATTAAAAGATATGAAGTAGTAATTATTCTTAAGGAATAAATTTTCATTTTAAAATGATCTTTATCAAATTATAATTTCTTACTTAGCTGCAGGTGCAGCCAAATCCAGCTACTTTTAACAAAGATCACTGTTAGCTTCATTAATGACTATTTACCTTCATATTATATTCTAAATCAAAGGCACTAATGTGTTTTGTTTTAAACAGCTACAATGCTGCTGGCAATAGAGTGTTTCATTGCTAATCACTATCCTCCCCTTTCTCCCAACCAAAAAACTAGCAAGATGTATTTTGCTTTTGAATTTCATACCAACATTCTAACTCAGCAGAAAGCAAGGAACAGCCGCAAGGGAGTATTTCATTCAAGTCAGAGATAGAGGTGGGAAGGGAGTTTGGATTGAAACTAAAAATGAGAAATGTTTCAATTAATTGTATGTTTAACAGCTACATTAATTAAAACCAGACTGTTTCTATGAGCTCATCTCATTGTAAGTGACAGGGATCGTATCAGACAGAAACGGGTGCAAATCTCACGCAATTCACTTTTATTGAACATGTACTGCTCACACTTAGGGACTGCATTCTACCTAAATAATGCAGGAGCCTGTGATGCCTGCCAAAGCCCACACAATGTTAAAACCCCAGTTAGTGTTTTATCTTTAAAGAGAGAGCTCTGCATCCTTTGGCAGCTGATGAGTTCAGATAGAAAACATGCCAGGAGTGTGGACCAATGCATTAGCACACGCACCCCCCTGCCGCAGAGCTGTGCCTCGGCATATGCCATAACATTGGCAAGCGGAGCCCAAAGCTCTTTAAGAGCAGGAAGAAGCTCATAAATAATGGTTGACTCACACAAGGGATAATTAAATGAGACAACTGAATGCCAATGGACTCCCCAGCAGAAAATACTCCTCAGTGAGGATCGTTCCCGCCACTGCTTTTTTTGTTTTCTTCTTTCTCAGTTTTAGTTCTGGCTAGCAGTTCATCACTGCAAATACTTTTCAAATGGGAGTGTCTCAAGAAATTGTCAAACTTTGGGAAACAGTTTGAGGCATTTTCATATTTAGTAACATTGCTTCAATGTATATAAACATATAGACGCATTCTTATTTTTAAATATTTTAGCTTTAACCTCTCCATCCTAACAACATATACCTATCTGACAAGCTAAGCACAGATAACACTCCCAAAAAAGCAAAAGGAGAAAATCCCCAAACATGCAAAATCTCACTGAGTTGTGCACCCTACAACGTGAGAGGAATTTATTCATTCTTTTCATTTAGGATAAATATGCATCAATGTTATAACTGCCTCCTCATTCTTAAAAAATGAGATTCACAATGAATTTCAATGTTTTTCCACCAACCTCCTCTGAATTCTTTTTCAGAAATGCTTAATGTTTCTGGCTTGACAGCTTTGTGCTCAAGGTTGACAGGCTATTTTTAGTATCCCAAGTATTTTAAAGGCTCGAAAAAATCTAGCTCTGGTTTAGTTGTTTATGAAATGCATTTAGCAGACAATTACAGTTCATTTAATATGCATTCATTGCTGTCTAAGAAAAAAGTGCCTTCAGCTTTTTTGGAAAACTGAAGAGAAATAATGTAATTTTCTTACACTGAGGCTACTCAGAACAAGGCGTACTCACTCAATCACTGGGAACTATGCACCTACAAAAGGAAAGTGCTAGATAAAAAGGCAAACCTAGTTCAGTACTACCTCAGAACCAAGAGGGAGAACCTAGGATTCCCACCCTGACCCATTTTAATTTAGCAGCAACAAGATAATCCTGCATGAAAATGCAAAACTGCCCCTCAGCTTCAGGCAGGTTTCTGAAAAGTTATGTGAAAATCTACATTGTCACTTTTGCCAGCCATTAAATATTCACTTATCACCTGCAACATGCCGGCCACGTGGCCAAGTCTGCAGCTAAAACTGCAGAGGACAAAATCAGTCAGTATCTTCCTGGGTATCACAGTCCAGCAAGAGATATGCACATAAAGAAAGGATTGAAAGAATAATGAAATCCTTAGCACTGCACAATATCATGTATACAGTATTCCAACATGAAATGCAGAACATGAACCTAACTGTGGTGAGATATCACAAAAAAGCAAAGATTAGTATGAAATATGGTGAATAACAATTTCCCCAAATAAATATAGGTACTATTTAACACAAAGACATATACTAATAAATAGAGAGAAATAGGGAAACAAAGTGAGAAATGAAATGAGCAGACACACAGACTCAAAATTGCATTGTTTGTCTTATATGAGAAAGACAATATACAGAACAAAATAGAAGAGAGCTAAATAGGAAGAAGGGAGAAGTTCAAATACTTCCCCAAATTACATATTCCATTTTTAAAAAATATTTCAATATATATGCTAATTTGTTTCACTTATTATAATAGTTTCTTTGTTGAAAAGAAAGTTTGTATCTTGTTTCTTTTTTGGGAGAACATTTATTGGTTTAGGACTTGGAATGTGTAACTACTTTGGAGATAATGATATGTAGTATAATAACTATTATTCACTTATTTAGTTATGAAAATTGGTTTTATCTTTCATAAAATAAAGAAAATAAGGAACTTATTTTATTTTCAAAGCATCAATTTCTTATTAGAAAAGTGATGGAAATTTTCTCAATTGAAGAGGGTTAAAAAGATAACTAAATGAGCTTAGATTGTATTCTGATTTTTTTTAAAAAAACATAAAGTCACAAGCGGGTGAATTAACAAAAATAATAAGTAGGTGATGTTTAGATTAAGTGGGTGCATCAGTGTTAAATTTACCGGCACCGACGATGCTACTGCGGTTAGAGAAGAGACTATCCCTACTTTTAGGAAAGACACTCAAAACTTTGCGGGAGAAAAAGCTATGACATGCAATTTGTACTCAAACAGTTCAGAAAAAGTATTGCATATATTTCTGTTCTCTATGTGAGACAAAGAGGATGCATTTGTGGCAAAAAATATTAACGATAGGTAAATCTAGGCAAAAGACATCCGATCTATTATTCTTAAAACTTTGCTGTAAGTTTGAATTTATAACAAGGAAGTTTTAAAAATAAATAAACAAATAAAAGCTGTTTCTAAGGGCGGGCAGTGAGGACTGTAACACAGTCTCTAAAGGGCTTGTCTCAGACAGTAACGCCTAGAAAAACGCCTGAAATGTAGAGATTGGGGTGAAACCAGGCAAGGGATGAGGAAAGCCTCCTCAGCATGAACTTTTATGCAGGCCTTTAGGTGGTTGAGAGGTAATGTCAAATCCCATATAACTACAAAATATGAGGCAGGAAAATGGGCTGAGCGGAGGAAGGTCCTGTACATTAAGATCTGTTAAGTCTGGGAATGGCATGGTAAACAGTGTAACATGATTCAAGACAAAGGAAAGACACAGAACAATTACTTTAGCATGATAAAAATATAGAAGTGGCAAAGATCTTCAAAGGATAAATGTTTGTCTTACAAAGTAAATCAAACCTGAACCTGAGATCCCAAAGGGTGATCCCACCCACGTTCCCCTCCTCTTACAAGATCCAGAAGACTCAATTTTATTCCCACCTCGTCCATCAGTGAAGACTAAATAAAGAAAAGACCCCAGGTCAAAGATGGCTAGAATGATCGTCCAAGGATAGTGTGCCAAGGAAACACTGGTAGGATCTAGTTGGCTACAGAAGAGAGGGGACAGGGAGAAATTACAAGAAGGATGTTCCCAGTGAACATTCACAGGACGTCTTCCGAAGTCAGAGGTGTATGGCTGAAGGGCTCGGCCCAAAGATCTATTTTTGGAAAAGTCAAAGAAGGTCCTGGATCCTGCTCTTAAATTTCTGACTATTTGAATTTGTCTCTATCATTTGAGTTTCAAGTCAAAGGCTAACAAAAAGCTTGCTGTGTTCCTGGGTGCTTCACCACCTAGAGGAGAGACCTCTTCATGTAGCATCTTTTTGTTTCATGGTAACAGGCATAGTTTAGGATTCCAAACATGTTATAAAGATATCTTGACCTTGGTGAAGGAAATGCATTTTGGTTAGGACAGGGGGAATAAAAAGAAAAGAATTATCCAGATGACAACTGTTATCATGGTTCTCCAAAAGAACCAAACCAACAGAATAGATACCTCTTATTAATTAGAACCCCTTACCTCTTGGAATTTAAAACCCTGCAACAAATTTACTTAGGTACGATGTTACATAAGTAACCTGGACACCAAAAACATTCTGCCACAAGAATTTTACCTCCAAGGATGGTAAAAGTGAGTGACCTAAATTATTCAAGCTACCATGCCATCAATCATAAAGCTTTTAAGAAAAAAAATCTAATACATAGGTTGCTTTCCCTTGAAGATACATGAGAAACCTTAGGATGAAAAAGATGGCTTGAAGCTTCTAGAAATTGAGACAACCCTAAAACCTTTTTAACTTGCTATTCCACAAGGCACCATTTCTAAATGAATCTTGTTAAACCTAAAATACATGCTAGTGTGACAGTTTTTGTAGCAGAAATAATAGAATATTCTGTTTACCTATGGAAAAATCTTCTCTAAAAATGGTAAGTTTTGGTTCATCAAAGAAACTATGCCTATACTTGAAGTCAATATTACTGCATAAAGCTGGGCGTAGTGGCACATGCCTTTAATCCCAGCACTCGGGAGGCTAAGGTAGGAGGAGCGTTGTGAGTTCGAGGCCAGCTTGGGCTACAACGCGAGTGCAAGGCTGGCCTGAGCTACACAGTGCAACCCTGCCTCAAAAAACCAGGGCTGGGAATTTGGCTCAGTGCCTTAAGCACCTGTCTGACAGGCTCGAGGCTGTGAGTTCAATCCCTGGTGCCGCAAAACAAAATACTACCGCATAGGCTATAAATTAATGGAATATATATCCTCAAAAGTTGAGTCTAAGAATTTACTAGACTTCTACAATTTTTCTCATATAATTATGAAATATAAGCAAAACCAGAAAAAAATAACAATATATGTTTCTCTCAGACTCATAAATTTATTGTTAATCAACAGTGTAAACAAATACCTAAATTATTCATGAATTGTTTAATTATCCCTGTTGCAAACCCTTAAAGTACCATCACAGATACATTAAATAAGAAAAATCCAGGTCAATACCTGTATCTATATGTCAAGGATTTTTTTTTAAGAAACTTCAAATGGACTGCAAATTGCTCAATTCATCTTCACAACTCGCCGCTGAGCCAGAGAATAAGAACGATAAGTTCAACTGAAAGGACGGGAGTCACAATGTGAACGTGAGATTTGAAACAGGATGGCAGAGCGGTCATTGTCTGAACAACCACCACGTCCTCCTGCGCAATTTCTATTCATTGAGCTTTGATCACACTCACACACAGCACCACTTTTATAATCAGAACCTCTGCCCTTGCCTCACACCCCACCCACTGCATGAAGACTACGACTTCATTCCCCTGCCCGCTCCCAGGGACTAGCTCATCCCTTCCACTGAGAACCCAGGGGCTCCTGTGGCTGTCTCCTCCTGGAAGCTTGCTCTATGTGAACAAGCTACTGCTGGCTCTGTGCAACCTGGAGAACCTGACACTGTCAGCACTACCCCGGGTGTGAAGGGGCTTGCTTAGTGCTACACGATGCGCCTCTGTGCATCTGAGAGAAGTGCTGTTTCATGAAGAGCAGACACAGCGCTCCTCACACCTCTCTGCTCTGCATCCTGTGGTTTTGCCTTCACTCTGAGTTCCCACAGGTTTCTAACCTCATAGTTCAGAAACCTCACCATCAAGTCCAGATCTCACATTGACCAGTTGCGTTAGTTTTCTGTATCAAAGTCCTCAAACTAGATGACTTAAACAACAGACTTCTATTTGCTGCAGTTCTTGGGGCTGGAAAGTCCAAGATCAAGGTATTAAAAGCATTGGTTTCATTCTGAAGCCTCTTCCCTCGACTTACAGGATGTCTGCTTTCTCCCTGTGTCTTCATGTGGTCCTTACTCCCTGTGTTTCTATGTGCAATATTCATTTTACAAGGGCACAAACTGTACTAGACTATAACCTCATTTAACTTTAATTACCTCTTATAAGGCCCTGCCTCCAGATACAGTCAAAAACTGGGGTATTGGGAGGGGGATTCAGACTTCAACATAAGAATTTTGTGAGGACGCAGCCAATCCACAACAAAGGTGCCTAATACATGGTCATCTGGGCAATTAAAACACACAGTAAGACGACCTAGGGAAAGAGTCTCTGACACTTCCTATGAAAGAGAAAACTTCACTTTGGAAGAAGAAGTCTTAGCCAACCTGTTGTCACCGATAACATCAGTGATTTGGGGTCACATGCACATTCCCGAGTCCCTCCTTACTGCCAGAAAAGTGAATGATATTAGATGATTACCTCAACCCCTCCTTCAAAGTGAACAGGAGCTGCAAATCATATGCAGGAGAATGAGAGAGTAATAGTTTCCCAAAGGAAATTTGGGATAGTGTTAGGAAGCATTAAGGCTACTAGACAGTCCTAGGCAGAACGTGTGTATACTAACTCAACGTAAAATGTGACCAAAGCTCTTAGCCCATAGAAGTAGGAAAGGAGATGGAACACATCCATCATAATTAATGATTCAGGCAAGAAAACCGGAAGACATAGAAATCTTGGAGAACAAAATACTCACTGTGCCAAGGTATCACTTTGTAGACTGTGTACTAATTATAGTGGCAATATCTGGCAGGAACCACCTTAACCAAATTGATAAAATTTAGCATTCAGGGAGGCATGGAAACTACAAGTTCAATTCTACAATATTTCTGCCAAAAAAGGTTTAAAATGAATTAACTATAAAGAATGCAAAATGAGTGATGTTTAACCCAGCTAGCCAGATTTTCTAAAAAAAAAATGCCAATATCATAAAAGACACATAAAATATGGTAAACTGTACCATACTAAGGAGACTTAAGAAACATGACAAATTAAATGTGATGCATGTTTTCTAAGTGGATCTTGAATCAAGCAAAACAACAAAAGAGGTTCTAAAAACACAACTGGGACAGTTGAGTATATTTGCATACTCGCTACATATGAGATAACAGAATTGAGGAAGGTATTGTGTAATAATTTATTTTGTTCATGGAAGAAAATGTCTTTGCTGTTACACGTTGTGTGCTGAAATACATCAGTGTGTGTTTTTGAATGCTAAAATCTCACGTGTTCTACTATTGGCTTATTCTGAGGAAGTGAAATAGACTCCATTCCATCAAAAATAATAAAGTCTTTGAAGTTTATTTTCTTGAAATTTCCAGTCTCTTGTGGTGTCAAATAACTACTGATATCCCTTTGGTTCCTTGAATTTTACTTCTCCTTTAAAATAACAATATAAAGTATGAAGGGTCTGTCACCATTAAGAAGTGCACAGCTTTTATAACATCAATGAATATTGGAAGACCTGTTTGTAACCTCTATAACAAAACTCAGAATTTTTTCTTGCAAAAGGCAACTGTGGCAGTGCATGAAATTGGGGCATACCATGAAAACACACCTGAGATATTTTTTAAAATATTAACTATCCAAACTTTCATTGCTTATCACCTTTTTTTGTATGTTTCTTCTTACTCCTTAAAATTAAAAATTCTCTGGTTTCTTACATCAATGTTTCCTTTAGGCATGAATTATTAAATTTATTTTTCTGATAAGAAATATTTTTTATTTCCATGAGAAGGTGATCAAAAGAAACATACTTACACTGATAGGAAGGATTGGACTATAATCAGACTGTTTAGAATAATTAGACTATGCTTAAAGAAAAACCTACCTCTCAGATTGACTACAAAATTTAAGATGCCTCATTTGCTGTACTTCTCAAAGAAAAATGTAATAACTATCATCCTATAGACAGCTTGGATGTGTATTTATGGACAGTGAGATTTAACTAAATAGTTCCTCTGATGGATTGACAACTGGTGGGCAACTTGTAACACCAAGCTGAACTGAATCAGTGTGGTGCTAGGTATAGAAGGCCACCTGAGGATGGTTGCCAACCACATAAAAAGGAGAACTAGACAAGAAGAGGTGGTGGTGTTGGTTCTCCTGCAGGAGCTTCTCGTGCTGGCTTCATTATATGAATTTGGCTGTTCTCATTGTCAGAAGAGCTCTGGACCTCGCTGTCACTAAAGATGGCTGCGATACTTTTCCAGGGAGCTCTGGTCCTTACTTTGAGCATTGCTTCCTGGCTCCAGCGCAGATCCCTCATCTGCAGGGACAGCTCCTTCACCCCACTGGCACAGACTTTCTAGCTTCCACCACTGACCTTTGGGCCTTCCCAGTGCAGATCCATGAAACAGACTTGCATGAGCCATTGTTCTGGGTTCTTAGCCTCCAGTTAGACTCATCGGGAGCATTGCCGTGGGCTGCAGGTCTTCACTTGGACTTGTGAAAGACATTCCTGAGGATCCAGGCACTCAGCTGGATTTTTTGAGTCTCTAGTATGTGGACAGATACCCTGCACTCTTTTGTATTTAATTCTTTGGGTGACTACTATAAAGTAATCCTATAAATTATATGTCCTCTATTAAACTGTTTCCCTTGCAAAACCCTGACTACAACAGTTTCATACTTTATTTTGAAAGCCTACGAAGATATGACGATATTTAAGTATTAAGATACTGACATGCTTCTTAAAAATAAATTATGTGGGGCCAGGGATTTAGCTCAGTGGCACAGCACCTGCCTGGTAAGCATGAGGTATTGAGTTCGACTCCTGATACAAAAAAAAAAAAATGATTATGTGTTTTTGAGTACTGTAATAAAAAAAAAAAAAAGGACTTAAAACTATAGCTAAGCTTCACAATACAGTGTAGCTTCTCGCACACACTTCTGATCTCATACATGCCATGTAGATAGTCTACTTCACAATGGTGCTTACTTTCTTACAAGAAATACCAAGGATGTGTTCATTACAATTCTATATTTACATGATAGCCCCCTTAGAGAGAAGTCATGTGATTATTTGAGGTCATTCAAAATATTCCCAAAAGTTTCCATACTTTCATAGCAATGCTTCTAATTTTTACTCATTATTTCTTTCATGAATTTATACTTGTCTGTCTTCTTGATCTGCAAAGAATTGACCAAAATATACCAATGCAATCGCCATTGTGTTGTATCGTTATTTTCAAAGTCATATAAATATTTCTCAACTCACTCAATTCTTGGGTGCTGGCACTGTTTTGGTAATTTATAAAACATTGCAGGCCATGTAAACTCGGTAGTTTTAAACAAAAACAACCTTTTATTACCCCTCCACAATTCTACAACATAAACTGAGCTAAGCCAGCCAGTTCCATTCCATGTGCTATCAGCTGAGGCTACTGTCATGCTCAGCTGGGCTGGAAAACTCAGGCTGACCCGCCCAGGGCTGGCAGGCAGTGCCGCTGAGGGACGGAAATGCCAGCCCCGGCTCTGCACCGAAGTGCGCCATGCTCCCCGACTCAGCCGCTCACACAGCTGCGGCTGGCAGCGTGGCGACTCTCTCCAACACACTTCGTGCATGCAGCTTCGAAGCTTACCTAACATCATCCTGCCACTTGCTTTCACTCAAAGCAAGTCCCAGGAATAGCCTCTTTTAAAAGGAAACACGGGGGGTGGGGGGGGTGATGTATAGCATGTACTGTTACTATTACAGTGTTTATTTAATGAAAAATACACGAAGCCACATCTAAGAAGTCAGGAGGGAGATAAATGTAATTAGAGTATTTTGTGATTCTTTCATCATATGTTAGCTTAAGAAGAAAAGCTAAAAATCAATGACCTAAGCACACATCTTGTGAAGCTTTTGAAAAACAAGTAAATTATACCCAAAGTAAGTAGGAAGAAAAATCATGTGCCAGTTTGAAAAAAAAAGAAAAAAAAAACAAAGAAAAAAATGCAAAATATAGATACCAACAAAATAAAAGCTGATTCATCGAAAAGAATGTGAAATTAACAAATTTCTGAAGGGAATTATCAAAAACAAAGGTAACAGAAATAAATAAGATTCAAAATTTAAAAAGGGGCAAAGCTAGAGCTTTTAAAAATGATAATATTGTGATACATGTATGTGACTATATTTGAAAATTTAGAGGGTAAGGACATATTCTAGAAAAATAAACTAAAGTTGACCCCAAAATAGAAAATCTGCATAACAGTCCTATGTCTATTAAAATTCCTGAACCTGATTTTATAAATATTTCCTATCTCACACAAATAGATAAAACCTTAAGGTTTATGCCTATACTGGTAAATATTGAACATATCAAATTTATAATAAAAATTATTACCAGTAATAAAAGTACTTCTAGAGAATTTTAAAAATCAAGAATTGTTTCCATCTCATTTTATAAGATGAAACAGCTTTGAACAAGACTTCACAGAGACCATCCAGTAAAGCTGCAGGTTAATCTCAGTCTTGAATATAGATTCAAAGATACAAATAAAGTATTAATATACTACTTTAGCATATTTATCTATTATGATGCAATGTGTTAATACTGAATATGGGTGTGTATGTGTGTGTGTGTGATAATTTAAAAACACAAAGTACAAATTAGTTCAGAAATACAAGAACGCAAGGTAGGCTTAGGGCAAGAATACAAGAGAGGAAAATTAATCAGTGTATTGCACTGTATTAACAGAATAAAGCAAAACTCCCCATTATCACCATATTGGCACAATAAACATAAAACTGAGTATTCTATAATGATTTCATAATTAAAAACCCTTAGAAAGATGAGAAAGAAAGGAAACTTAATCTGAGAAAGAGTATCTTTCTCAAACATACACACAAGAGGACAGCAAGCAGTAATGGAAAAATACTGAGAGCTGCCTCGCTCAACCTGCGTGTAGCACAAAGATGACCACTACCATATCTTTTATTTAACGTGGTACTTAAGTTCCTAACCAGTGAAGTACAGTTATATACCTAAATAATGAAAAGATTGGGGCTGTAGATTTGCAGTATTTCTAAATAATGTTAGCTTATGCAAAATATTTACAGGAATCTACAGAAAAATTACTAGAGTTAACATCTGGGTTTGGCAAGGCTCCAGTTGGTAAGACAATATCAAATGGCAATTTTATTTGTACATAAACAAGCAAAAATTTTGAAAATAACACATTAGGATTATCTTTTATGATAATATCAAAATGTCAATGAGGGATAAATACACAAATATATCTGACAAAATTATAAGACATTAAGAAAAGCTAAAGAACTGAAGAAGTAAAGAAATACATCATTTTCATGTTTCCAAATGAACAGTGTACAATTAGGACTTGTCAAATAGACCTATAATTTCAAGCCAGTCAGTTTCAGCAGGGTCTCTATCGGTGAGGCGGTGACAATGGACAAATAAGTTCTAAAATTTGTTGTTAATGTGAAAAGCCAGCAATAAGTAAGTTAAAGTTGCAAAAATGAGGTATGTCTTAGGGTAGGAAATATTAACTTATTTTAAAGCTACAATAATTAAGACAGTGTTGGCTACATGCAGGGGTGGTTAAATCATTAAATGAAAAAGGTCCAGAAGCAGATACAGACATATATAAGCTCTTGAGTCATGAGGAATGTGGCCCTGGAGAGCAAGAGAAAGACAGTCTTCTCCTTAAATGGTGCTAGGTTAATGAACGAGAGAGGTACATGAGGCAAAGAGAAACTTGACCCCCACTTCATACACATACAAAAAGCTAATCTGAAGTGCCTAATAGTATTAAAAGTAAAAAATAAACAATAAAGCATCTAAAAACTAGCATATTAAAATAGCTGCATGATCTTGAAAGGAGCAGAGGTTTTTTTAATGATATAATAATCAGTGTACCTAATGAAAAATATGATGAATTGTACCAAATTAAGACTATGAAATTTTGGCTATCAAAACTCACAAAATAATATGTAGATAACAGATGGAAGAAACTATTTGCAGCAAAGCAAGAAAAAGCTGGTATTCACAATATATAAAAAGCTACAAATCCTCAGTAATGTAAGCAAAAGACTTAAAGAGGCACTTCATAGAAGATGTAAAAATGGCCTCTAAACATTTTTAAGGATGTCTACCTTTACTAGTCCTTAAGAAAATGCAAATTAAAACCACCCCAGAAAGATAAAACATACCTACCAGAGAGAAAAGATGAACAACGCCAAGTTTTGTTAAAAAGAACCACTCCAAGGTATCATAAAGCGGTACTGGTTATATTGAGACGATCACTTGAAAAATCATTCACCAATGGACGCTGAGGTTAAATGTAACATACATAACATACTCATAATGAAAACTTCCACTTCTAAAATACATGACTGTCAAAGCGAAACAAGCAGAAATTCACTGAACAGAGTCGGTGTTGCCACATAAAAACCAAACTCCAGCTAGTATTTTAATAAACTGAAATATAATAGCATTTCCTAGAGCAAATATGTGAATTTCAACCAATCGCATAGAGCTGCACTTCAACCAATCACAGGCAGCCAACTTAGCAGACTATACACAAAAGTAAGGCGTGGAAAACTGACACCTGGCTGTTGCCACGCAAAGGATTTTTTAGGTCTCCTCCATGCAGGCTTGCTGCTCACACAGAAAGGTCCTGTGAGACTCTTCTGGCTGTAACTTTGCCCAATTCATAAATCATTCTTTGACCAAATAAGTTTTGTTAAATGTACTTTGTCTAAAGCTTTTTATACCCATAAAAATGCACACATATAGATATAGGCAAGAATTTATACTTATGCAAAACTTTGTAAGCACCCCAAATATGAAATAACCCTAATGTCCAGCAGCAGCAGAATCGTCAGATAAATAGTGGGATATTCTTTTCATGGATTATTATATAGCAAAGGAAATGAGCAAATGAGTTAACCACAACATGACAGATGTTGTGAAGAATAGTTAAGCAATAGAACTCTTGTGAAGAGAAATGACACTATTTTTATGGTGTGCACGTTACATAGACTCATCAAGTTCCACACCATCCATGCTACACTGCACAAGCGTCTCATGGTTATATTTCTTTTACTTCCTTAGGGTAAGACTCCTCTTTGATCCTGTCTTGTGACACTACTTTGTGTCTATTTGATGTCTTTCTGAACCTCTAACCATGAGTAAAGATGGTCTCAAGAAATAAAAGGACCCTCTAATTATACTATGGGGCAGCTCTGAGTTAGGTTCTGCTGAGGCATCTGCTGTCTAAGGTATTTCTTGGGGCCAGTAGACTTCCCAACAGGTGATCCACTCCACCGAACAGTCAGTGGGTATAAGGCATTGGCATGATGAACAGAGATGCACCCTACAGCAAAACAAAGTCCAGAACCTCAAATGGGGAGCATCTTGCCACATGTGACCTGCTTTCACGACATGTGGTCTTGGAGAAGGCAGTGACAGTAGAGCTCTGGGAAATGTACAGACAACAGCAAAGCAAAGAGAGGCCTCTTACACATAGGAGGTCTGTATGGCACATCAACAGCTTCTCTTAATGTCTGAGGGTAACAGCTGTAAACATTCTCTGATCCACATCTGGAGAAGCAGCTTTTGTGAGCATTCAATCTCAAATACTAATCAATTTTTTAAATAAGTTCATTGATCTGCTAAGAGTTCTATAGTTAATACTTGAGTCAGAGTTGTACTTTTTCAGTTGCTATGATACGGATAGGTTAACTAATTTTTCTGGGGTTAAGTTTTATCATATTTAAAACTAGTGTTACAAAACCTACCAAACAGGATTATTATAAAAACTAAAAGATAATGTATGCAAAGTACACATTAGATCTTTAGTAAAAATAATTACTATTACATAATTGCAGATATACAAAAGACTGACAGGCACAGGCACACACACACACACACACACACACACACTCACACACACACACTCAAGTAGTCCAAAGTCTTAGGAGAGGAGTGGCACTAAATCCTATAAGCAATATACATAGAGGTTTAAATTTGACATCTGATCAAATCTAGAAACTGCTCATCAAAGAAGAAATTGTCATATTGAAGAGAATGGATACTTTGTGGTTCAAATAAGCTATATGATAGATAAAATTAAATGCTATTTAATATCACAATTCTCAAATGTGTTGTGCCAATCCACAATACCATCAACAAGGTGTAAGTATACAAGATTCATAAAAATCATGCTTATGTAAGTATTATCGTTTTTGTTGTTTTTGAGCTAAATTTCAGGCTTCTCAGAGATGTTAATTTTCAGAACTTTGGGGAATGATTCTGTATGATTTTAAGGAGATATTTAGTAAGCGTTATAGAGCTGTCTGACTGGGGAAATCAGTTTCTTCACTGACATAGTTTGATGAGGCTCATCAAACAAAGAGTGTGACAGAGCATAAGAAAGAGTTGTTGTTCTCTAAAATGATACATACTTAATCTAGAAGCTCATGCAGTTCTGAAGCCCTTTCACAAAGCATTTGCAATTATCTACAAAATGCGCTTCCCAAGAGCATTTTGAAAACTCAAAATTGGGGGTTATTTTCACACTTCCCAGTGTTTTCAGGCTTTCACTGGTTTTTAAATTAATGGAAAAAGTGTGACAAAACAAACAGAATTTTTCCTTACAAGAACCTCTTTGAATGCCCATTGTGTTTTTTGACAGTAAACACCAGGTAGAAAATTCAGGGCTTTTTAATGTCAGCACACACAATTCTTATTTACTCCTAAAGATTAATTTGTTAAGTTTCTTTGTTGGCAGTAATAAAATACATCAAATCATCTCAATAGCAGAACAATCATAATAAGTGACAATTATATGACAAGAAAGATTATGCCTTATGCTGACTTTAAATAGCTTGTGGTAGACGGAGCATGTCTGCTACCTTTACTGGCCACAACATATGTGATTATGGTTTTGATATCATTTATTATATATATATATATATATATATATATGTATCATGATGGTATTTGTCATTCCTTCTATTATGTGAAGGGTTGTAATAAGGACCCCTTATGTAGCTAATAATTTCCAGGAATCTTGAGGAAACGACCATGCCACTAAATTGTTCTCTTTTTTTTAGTTTAAAAAGAGAACAGAAATAAGAAATAGTACACGCAGTATACCATCATGTTGTCTAAATTTTGTGTGGAACAGCTCAATATAGTTATTACCTTAGTAATTTGTGGTCCTTTTTGTCACTCCTAGAATAAGTTTCTTGATCATACAGTAATTTCTATTCTGTGATAATTTATCTACTTAGTATTCTTGAACATGTAGCACCAAGGATAAGTCTGGTTTTCAAGGTAACATCTTTTGTATTTTGTGTTCCTGAGGATGTTATTTGCTACAGCAGCCATAATTTTCCTAATGAAGCTATCTCAGAAAAATGTCTTCCAAATTTTGTCAAGAATAATTGAGCTTCTAAAGAATAACTTTACAATTTTCATCTCATGGATATTTGTTTTCCTATAAATAAAAGATTATATTTCTCTCTTCCCTTGGCTCACCAACCCTGGTGGCCCTCCTTTGTCAAATTATATTAGTTCACACTGCCTGCTTGCCATGGATCAGTTTTACATATGGATTCTCTTTATTTTTCTTTTATTTACTATGTATTATTTCTTTTTTTAAATTTTTACTATAAAAGTTTGAAGTTCACTTAAATACTTCTGCAATGTGTAATAGGCATAAATAGAACTATTGGATACATTGCAGGTTTATTCCACTGTGTATTCATATGATTGGTCTTTCGTCTTCTCTCAAAGAATTGTGTTAGGGGTGAATTAAAAATGGCATTTTCCCTAATATGGAAAGAGACATAAAACCTACACATAAATAGACATAATAAAAAGCCATAGATAAATGTACAGAGAAAATTCTATGAAAATTGTGTAGTGAAACATTAATTGTCTTCGTGGAAAGAAAAGGATCAAGAATATGTATTGAAGTAAAGAGATCGATGCTGCTGCCAACTACCTGAGTAACCATAGATAAACCCCTCACCTTTTTTGAACCTCAAGCTCCTCATATATTAAATGGAAATAGTAGCATCTTACTGTAAAATTAAGTGAGATACCGTACTTCGTGCAGGATCTAGTATAAACTCCATATATTTTTGCTGATGAATTTTGGTTGATAACAAAAGAGATTACATTAGGGCTGGACTGTTACAGATCAGTATAATATGAGTATTTTGACAAGAGATGAAAAATATTCAGAGCTATAAAAAGGACAAAAACAAAAGAACAGGGGCAGAAAATTTTTACCCATGCATGAGGAAGTTGTATGAAAGAGTATGACTGGATTTATGGCTGTCCAAGAAAGTCATCTGGAAAAGGTTTGGAGTGGGAGGTCTTGATGAAAAGTCTTGAATGGCAAACAATGTGCTTTGGTTTTACTCAGAAGCCATGAGAAACATTTTGAGGTTTTGAACATACTATAATCAAATTATTAGGTGTACAAATAAATTAAGGTAGATGTAAATAGAAACAACAGCTAGTCAGATGATCAGTACTGTGGTTCAAGTGAAAACAGTGGTATCTGAGCTAAGGAATTCACAAAAGGGGTAGAAATGACAGAACAACTGCAAAATATCCATCAGCTAGAAATGCCTCGGAATTTGGCAACTCCTAGAGTTCGTTTTTTAAAAATTATGACAGAAATCAAAATCTGTGGTTTTGAGTGTATGTGGTAATTGGTATTCAATATCATCAAGAGAGGTAGCAAGTTAAGGCAAAAGACCAGTTATGCAAGTGAGTTGATTAGATTTGGGTGGTTTGCATTTGAGACACTGAAGAACCAGTGCAACTAGGAATAGAAGCACTTGGGAGAGGACAGAAGCACAAGTAAGAACCTGGGATTCATCTTCACTGTAAACTATGAAACTATCAGAGAAATAATGAGAAAACACAAAAGAGAAAAGAGCAGGGCTGAAGTGCAGCAGAGAACCAAAAACAGAGTCACTGGCAAACTGTAAAAAAAGCCAAGACAATCTGATTACAAAACGAGGAACTTGCATTCCAGCGATGCATTGTTTTGGTTAGTTGTATTTTAACTGGAACTTGATGAAATTGAGGTAAACATCTCTCCCAGAATAATGTTTTTGGAAATTTTTGTAAATATGTAAATAATGCTGTAAGGTAAAGGAAGGGAAGTATTACAGAGATAATTTGACTCCATAAGGTATGTTCCAGCTTCAATAATCATAAGCATTATTCCAGTGGTTAACTAAAATTTTCCAAAAAGAACTATATTCTCTCACAGTATATTTGGTGTAATTTTTTTAATGTGGCATTTCTGTATAGTAAAATACAATTTTTCTTCCACTAATTTATTTTATGTATCACTTAGGACATATAAGTACATTTTTACTTGCCATTCAGATCAGTTTTACTTCTAATTGTACCCCTCAGCTTCAGATTGTCTTCCCTTCCAAGGATACGTCATCATTACTTGACATTAGGTAAGTCATATTTCATTCACATTTTATCCTTAGTATAGTTTTCCATATTTCTTCATGTTTAACTTCCAGCATATATTTAAAAGAAAATAAAAAGGACCATTGGTAGTAAGTGCCTTGACAAGTATAACCTGAATTGAAGGATTCACCATCCACTAGCTCATGGAAATCAAGTTCATATGAACACTGAAACTCAAATTCGACTAAATTCCTCTCCCAACCAAGTCCCTTGCACTTGTTTCTCTCACTCTTGATGATACACTGGAGCTCACTAACAGTCCCATTGTGATTTTTTTCCTCTACTCCTTCATTCCTGGTGACCGCACTTCAGGACCATCATTTTCTACTTCCATTCTAAGTCCTGGTGCCAAAACCTCAAGAACCTCCTGGTGCATGAACCTTTAAATGTCGAACAGAAGCATGTTTCAATCATCAGTGGGCCAAAATCAAATTATCTTACTCAGCAATGGAGAGAATATTCAGCAGACTCCTACACTGTCCACTATACTACGCTTGAAAATAAATCATAGGTTTTTTCCTCCTCTGTCCCCAATTGCCTATTCCAACATGTCCTCCTCGTAAACTCTCTTTCTTCCAGTGCAAATGTGTGCTTATGATAAAAAAAGATCAGCTGTTTATTATATTTGTTAGACTGAATTCCATGACCAAGTTGACCATCCTACTACACATAGACACAGACAAATACAGATATAAATGATACAGAGACAGAGTATATTGAACTAGAGGTACATACAGATGAATACATGCTAAAGAAGGAATTGGGAGTCATAGTAAGTGGGAAAAAATAGAACAATCTACCCTAAGTATTTTGAGATCAGTTTTTCGTATCTTAAAATAATTTTTATCTTGAATGAATAAAATAAAAGTATTCATTAGCTTGACTATTGTATCAGATGGTATTTTCTGTCTAAAACAGCAGCGCAGAGCTAGTGGCTTAAAACAATCATTTATTTAACTCACAATTCTGCACACTGGCAATGTGGGCTATGCTAAAATAGACATTTCCTCTGGTCTTAGTCGAAAGGCTCTTCCCTATGTCAGTGGACCAGCCTGGACCAATGAACATAATGGCCATGGGGATCAAAGAAAGTAGAAGCACTGAAGATGCCTAATGTCATAAACTCTAAACTGTGACTGGCCTGTGTGTTAAATATTTGGCCCTCGACTTGACTATTACTGGGAGATGGTGGAACACTTAGGAGGTGGAGCCCAGTGGAAATAATTTAGGTTACTGAAAGTGCGTCCCTTGAGAGGATATTGCAACCTGGCCCCTGCTCTCTTTCGCTCCCCAGCCACCATGAGGCGAGCATCCTCCCCTGCCACCCACACCTGATATGACGTTCTGCCTTGTCATAGGCCTGAGCCAATGGGCCACCTAGCTATGGATTGAAGCCTCCAAAACTATGAGCCAATATAAATCTTTCCTTCTTTAAACTGATTGTCTCTATTATTTTGATACAGTGGCAGAAAACCAATTCACGTAGATAACAGCACAAGAAGTGGGTTGTGGCCGTGACTCTGTGATTCAGAAACCTTTTAAATTGGTCAGCAAGAAGTTGAAAAAATGTGGAGAGGTGAACTAGAGAGGTTCTAGAAGCCTATAAGTAAAGCTGGTGGATCATATGATGAGGATTAAGAAGATTCAAATACCGGTAGAAATGTGGACCGTAAAGGTTATGTTCATAAGGTTTCAGGTAGAAATAAGGACTTTATTGGAATTTAGACCAAAGCCCCTCTATATTTCACTGTAACATAAATCAGGACATATTATGTCCTGAGATGGTGTCGGAGGCTATTTAAAGGTGATGGAATCATTCACGTGGGGGAGGAACTCTCAAAGCAGCACAGCATTCAAGCAGCAGCAAGGATATTGCTGGCCGCTTTTGGGCAGATTCACTGAGAATCTGAAGAAAAAGCAAAGCAGAAAGATTTGAAAAACTTGCAGTCTGTCTAGAAAAAAGAGTGTGTCGAAATGTGCTACCAAGGAAGGTGCAGTTGCTATAGATATTAGCATCATTAGAAGGAAGTCAAGCAAGTTTCAAAGAACAATAAGAAAGATGCCTTAAGGATGTCCTAGGTAACAAGAAGACCCAAACATCTCAGATTCAAAGGCTTAAAATCACGATGCCCTTTCAGACTTTCTGTCAAGAAGAATGTCTCAGGGAAGCTTGCTGCACAGACCCTTCTAAGGAAGTGTCTCCCTGGGATTCGTTTCCGTGTCTGGTCACTGTGAAATCACTGAAGGGGTGCTGCTCACACAGGTGGCAGAGCTCGGAATCACCTGCACAATGCTAGCCTTCTAGCCATGCAGTCGTAAGAATCGTGGTGTCTTGAAAGCTTCCAGCAAGAATTCAAAGGAAAGCCTGAAAAGACAGCCAGAGCCGGGCGTGGTGGCGCACGCCTTTAATCCCAGCACTCGGGAGGCTGAGGTAGGCGGAGCGTTGTGAGTTCAAGGCCGGCCTGGGCTACAGCGCGAGCGCAAGACTGGCCTGAGTTACATAGTGCGACCCTGCCTCAAAAAACCAGAGCCAGGAGTTTGGCTCAGTGCCTTAAGCGCCTGCCCTGGCAGGCACGAGGTTGTGAGTTCAATCCCCAGTGCCGCAAAAAAAAAAAGACAGCCAGAATGTGGCAGAATCCGAGTATCTGCAAGTAGCCACTGACAAAGTAACATATAAAGATGGGAGATTGAAACTGAAGCGTCAGAAGAGACCCTGGGAAGTCAAGGACACCAGGACCATAAAATGTCTGCAGAAGGGAGCTGCAGGCAGTGGGCAGAGCCAGCCCAAGAGAGTGGCCATGTGTGCTGCACCTAGCAAAGTTCTAAAGACAGAAGTTGCTCTAGGCCTTTGCCCCTCACCTTGCCTCAGTTGCTGGGCACGGCGCTACATGATTTAATGTGTTTGCCTTGTTATATTGCAGTTTTCCTTTAGTCTCATTTCTCCTTGCTATTTCCTAACCTTCCCATTTGGAAAGGGAATGTTTTCCCTGTTCCATTATTTCTAAAAGTAGGCAATTTGTTTTAATTTTAATTTTAATTTTAATGTTTATTTTTATTTTTATAAGGGCTCACAGTTGACTTTGCCCTGAGTCTCAGAGGAGACTTTAGGCATTGGCTTCTTAGCAATGCTGTAACAGCAAAGACTTTGAGGCTCCTTGGAGATGGACTAAATTCACTTTGCATTGTGAAATAAATATAAACCTTTGGGAGTCAGGGCCAGAGTGCTATGCTTAGATCTGGACTGTTCTCTGAGGCCCGTGTGTTTAAGTTGTGTCCCCAGCTTAGCACTATTGGGAGGCTGTGGAATCTTTAGGAGGTGGGGCCAAGGGAAAGAAAGTCACACAATTGGGGGTATGCCCCGGAAGATGATACTGGGACCTTGCCTTCAGTCACCATGATCTCGCTAAGTAGCATCCTCTGTGATGTACTCATCACAAGTCAAAAGCAAGAAGCCAGCTGACCATGGGCTGGCATCTCCAAAAACGTGAGTCAAACTAAACTCTTTCTCTTTAGAAATTGAATATTATAGGTATTTTTTTTGCAGTGGCAGAAAGTGGACTAACCCAAAAATCTCAGATCCTCTTGGGTATAATCCTAGCAAAAGATAAATCAGAGGAAATTCTCAGAAGATGGTGGTCTAAATGCAAACACTTGCTTCTTTTCTCAGCTAATTTCCAGCTGAGGTGACTAAAGCACTATAGCTGTTTCAGACTATCGTGGAGGAGATGCAGGGACGTATGGGCCACTTGTAAAGCCTGAAAGATCCGCACACACCTGGAGACCTAATTGCAATGACAACCACATCAGACATGTAGGTACAGCCTGCGTTCTCCAACACAGTGGGATCCAACAGAGAAGACCTCTGCTTCTGTCCCAGCTAAGGCGTAAAACTTCAGTTCTGAGGCTAAACCAAGAGACGGGCATGCGGTCCACAGAAAAAATATTCCAGTCATCTTGCACCTCAGTCCTAGAAAAAGACTACTGAAAAAATACACACCCATGAACTGAAAAATAAACTCTTTCACCTGTTCCCCTACCTGGCAGCACAGCCCCGCCTAAGGAACTGACAGCGACTGCTCCAACTTCCGCGGATCAGTGAAGAAAAGTAAAGCAAATTATTTAAGAAGGCTGGGTTAGTTGAGGAAAGAGACCAATAAGCTCCTTTAAGAAAGATTGAGTGGAAGCTAGAGAAAATAATTATCTTAATATGAAAAGTGAAAATGTCAGTAAAACACTAAAAACTTTCAAAAATAATAAATCTAATTTTCATTGTTAAATCTTTTATAGAAGAATTGAAGAATAGAACAAACTAACAGCGACACCAATACCAGATGCGAATATGACACACACCTGCACACACTGGCACACACACACCTCACCATACATTTATGCGTGTGTTTTTAATCTGACTGTATACACATGTGATGATTTATATGATCATCTATATACTGAAAATTATCAGTACAAGAATATTATATGGAATAATAGATCTAGATGTGAAACATGCATATCAGTAGTTCCAAGAAGTACAAAAGAAAAGAAACTTCACCAAGCCAGTAGAAGAAGTTAAGTTAAATACTTGAGATTCACACAAAAATATTTACTAAATACTAGACAGGATACACACTGAAAGTCCCATGTTTAACCTTTGTGGTGAATGTCTTCGAGTCCAAGGATAAATGAGAATTGCATACTTACTTTAAGGAGGAAAATTTGGTTACTTAAAAGAGAAATAAATTTGAGCAGACATCAAATTTCTTATCTACAACACAAGAATAAAAATGTTAGTATAGCATTTTAAACATTTTATCATTCATATGAGGAAAAAAACAAGACACTTTCTGTTGCTCAGGGACTCAGAAAATATACAATCCAGAAATGAGCAAAAGCAAACAAAAAACAAATAAAACCAAATGTCAATATAGGAGAAAAGTAAACTCGCAAATAGGAATAATTGACATTTTTACATATCCCACTCCCCAGGAGCTCCAGATGGTGCATGCAAATTAAGCTTAGCCCGATTGTATATCACATTCTTCTAGTTCTAGGGACTGAGTCAGAGAAGAAAACTCGACCAATTCAAAGTTATTAAGATACAATTAGACTCTTATATTGCGCTCTAATCTTGAGTCTGTCAATAATATCTAGAGTACTGCAGTCAGTTCATAATCAGAGGGACAAGACAAGAAGAAAGTGGGAACAGTTTACTGAAGTACCTAAAAGAAGACTTAATTTATGGCATAAAATACCATGTTCTCATCTTTACAGGTAAACACAGTACCATAAAGATATCAATTCTCCCTACAATAATTTACCAACGCAATGCAATCCTAAACCAAATTTTAGAGAACCTAGGATTTTCTAGATATTTTTAGTGGAAATAATAAGGTACTTCTAAAATTTATTGGCACAAAATAACACATGAGAGAATATACAGTTTTAAAAGGAGAGGTGTATGCTTTTTCAGGCCCAAAACAAAAATTTTATTCATTAAAACAGAACTGGCACCAAAAAAAAAAAAATCGATGACAAAGAAAATAATTTAAAGCCAGTTCTATTTATGTATATAAATTACAGTGAGTATATCAGTTTACCAGAGGACAGTTTAGATTTATTTTATTGATGGTGTACTGGTGTTTGTGGGTTGTTTTTTGGGGGAGGGGATGTTATTTTTTGTTTGCCTAGTCCAAGTTCCTTTCATGTAATAATTAATTTCACCTCTCCCCCAATTCTATGAAGTAGATAAAAGTGTTATCTGGTATTATGACACTGAAGTGAGGTAACGAGAACACTAAGAATTCAGGTCTACAGCAAATAGCAGAGCTGGAAATCGAACACAGCATTCTAAATTCATGAGACCATGAAGGAGACTGTAAGTTAGATCTGTACCACACCATACCAAATAATAAAGCTCAGATTCCAGTAAAATAGAAAGCTTAAGTATAAAGTATAAGTAAAATAAGTGAGAATATTTCTATAATTTGGAGTAAGGGAAGGGTTTACCAAAAAGCATGAACTCAGAAACTAAAAGCAAAATATTTTAAAGTTATTACTAATATTAAAACATTTCATGGGATTTGAGAAATACATGCAACAAATTGAGAGAAAATGTTACATGATTACAATAAAAGATTAATGTTCATATTACATAAATAACTCCTGTAAACAATGAAAGTGATGAACATAAATAATGCGTAAAACCAGAATTCTTAATAGCTCCAACCATAGTATAAAAAGGTCCTCAATATAAATGCTAATTGAGAAAACACAAATTAAAATAATAGTGGGATGGCAGTTCTTGGATGGAGAAGGACTTTGTAAGGGAAAGGGGAAAACCCTCACATATATAGATTTCATATTAAAAATACTTGAAGAAAAAATCATACCTGTATTGAACATGTACAAATTTCATCCTTATCATTGTACCATAAATAATGTAATATAATAATTTATATAGCCTTTATTTTGTATTGAGTGTAAATAACAGAGCTAAGTATATTAGACGATTGCGTAGGTTGCATACAAACACTGTACCATTTCACATGGGGAACTTGAACATCACAAGTTATGTGCTGGCAGGAAACATTCTAGAACCAGTCCCCCTTAGATATCAAGGGGTGACTATACTTTTACATGATTTGTGGCTATCAAAATAGGAAAGACATTTCAGAGCACGGCCGTGTCTGCCAAAATATTAAAATGTTAAATCATAGACTAAACAACCCTCCCCATCATGGTGAGAAAGTAACTTGAGTATGCAAAAGAAAATAAATCACACACAAAAACCCCTCAAGTTATAAATATGCACATAAAATGAAAGGTTTTTATTAAATTCACTAATATTTTAGCATGGTCCCTGCTACTGAAAAGATTGTGAAAGAAATCAAAGAAAATTGTACTCTTGCATTATTTGAACTTTTCATAATACATGCATATTTATATATCATTTTTGTTATTTAATTTTTAAAAAATAAATTTTGGATTTTTAAGAAAATGTCAAAACTAATTTCCCTACTTGCAAATATAATTGCATTTCAGAGTTTTTCCATTTGAACTCTGTTTTAGTTACTTTTCTCCCACTGCCAAGACAAAATACTGATTACCCAAAATTAAGGAAGGAACAGATTATTTGGCACCCAGTTTGTGGAGGTTTCAGTCCCTAATCAGCTGGCTCCAAGGCAGGGTGGTATGACAGAGGAGCAACAGTTCATGGCAGCAGAAAACAGCAAAAGCAACAAGATCAAAAAGAGAAGAGCACAAAAGAAGACTCTTTCTGTCTCTTGAATTGTATGCAGGTTACTCACCCTAGGGTGGGTGTAGCACTCACACCCATAATCCCAGCATTAGACCACGAATCAATCACAATCTCTAGATTCAGCCACCTCTGAAAAGCACCACACCCCATAACTGTGTGAGACTCTGGGGGGACGTCCAGACACAAACCAAAAACAAACTCCCAGGTTGATTTCTCACAGGCTAATTAATCCAGACAGAGAGTTAATTTAACTGTGTTGACCACATTTACAGTGGTGTAGTTAGGTATTACACTGCGGAGTAAGGTCAAATCTAGTCTACCACGTGAATAGTCAGAAGTTTTTATTTTCCTTAACTTCTTTGCTCTGCAGCCCTCTCTATGAATCTGATATTTTGTGTTGTCCCTCCAGTTGTCATGGCATAGCTGAGGGTTCCAAGGCCAGTTCCTAGCAACAAGACCCACTGACAACACTAGGCTAGTTCTTGGTTGTACAGCTCCTTCTCTCACTCAGCCTCTAAGGGTGGACAGTCAGCCAGTATGTAGCTAGTATGTATCTTCCACTCTTTGCCTTTCACTTTTTTTAATCTAATGCAGGAGATGGAGCAAATATCTGGCCTTTCTGTGATTACATCCTTACTTACATAGAGTGGAAATTCAGAGACATGAGATACAATGAACCAGATAAAGAGGAGGGAAGGGCAGAAGCGGCAGCTCCTCTCTTTCCACAGGGTAGCTTTCCTGTAGCTCCTGTGGCAGGAGCAGTGAGCTCAGGAGCTCTAAATCCCCTTAGAGAAAAATTAATGGAAATACACAGGGTTGTTCTTCCTCTCCCTGATTCCTGCATTGTTCCTTAAAAATAACTACAAAAGAAATCCCTACAGGCATGTGTAATAATACACAAATTCTATCTTACCCACTAGCCACAGTTTCATTTTAGGGAATTTGTCCTCCCACACAATTCCAAAAGGTTTGATCTCCTCCAAAGTCTCCAAGGATCTCTTTACAGCCACCAGTCAGGCCCACAAAAATTGGGTCAAGGACAAAAATATGATATAAGTGAAGCCAACTGGATTGGGAGCTTGTGCTGGAAAATCTAGAAGACATACTCTATTTCTACAGAGTTCCTTCAAGTGGTAGAATACAAGCTTGAATGTTTGTAACAATCTTTGAAACTTCTCAGGTAACTGAGGAAGAAGACACATACGGAAAGGAAGACTGCAAAGGTGGGTGGTGGTCAGCCTGATGTATATGGGAGGCCCTGGGCCCCAATGTCACTCTTCTGGACCTAAGTTAACCATGCCCTCTTTTGGCTGTTGTTTTGTTTTGCTTTTGGATTTGAACCAGTGCTATTTCTATTTTTTTAATTAGCATATATTTGTAGTATGTAATGAATACATTTGATGTGGGTCACACCACACATAAATGACACAGCATAATTCTTTTTACATTCCCTTCAAATTTCCTTCTCCCCGTCTCTCTATTTCTCAGTCACTTCACATTTGCAAAAGATCTATCTCCCCATAGCCTCTATCTATCATTTATTTTACTCTTTAATTTATATGTACTTCCAATTTCCTGTGTAAGAGAAAATGTGATATTTAAGTTTATATGTCTTTTATTTTGCTTAACTTTATAGTGTCATTTCCCTACAAATATCTCAAGTTTATCTTTCTTTATGGCAGTACAGTACTCCATTGTGTATCAACACCACATTTTCTTTATTCATTCATCTCTTGATGGATACACAGGCCACTTACAAGATTTAGCTATTATGAATTTTGCTGCTATAAACATGGATATGCATTTATCACTGTAATATGGTATCTTAACTTTTTTAGGAAAGTACCTAGTAAGAGAACAGCTAGGTTAATGAAATTTCTATTTTTAGTGTTGTGAGAATTCTCTGTACTGATTTCCATAGTGGTTGTACTAGTCTACATTCACACCAACAACGTAGGAACATTCCTCCCCAAAACACCCCTACACTGGGGCCTTTCCAATTCTTACTATCATTTAATTTCTTGAATGTATTCATTCTTTGTAGAGTTTGATGAAATCTCAGTGCTGTTTTATTTTGCATTACTCTAATGATGAGTGATGTCAAACTTTTTTTCATGTATTTATTGTCCATTTTGTATGTATTCTTCTGAGAGTGTCTGTTAATTTCACATTGCCCAAAATTTGATTGGGTCTTTTATTTTGGTGGGTCTAATTTTGTTAGTTCTTTTACATTCTAAGTAATAATCCTCTGCCTATGGTGTAGCTTGCAAAACTTTTTTTCTATTCTGTAAGTTCTCTCTTTACTCTGTTAGTTGTTTCCTTTGCTATGCAGAAGCTTTTTAGTTTGACATAATCTCATTTGTTGATTCTTGAAGTTATTATGCAATTGGGGTCCTGTTCAGAAAGTTCTTGCCTATGCCTATGACTTGAAGAGTTTTTCCTGTTTTGTCTTCCAGGGGGTTGTTCCTGTTTTAATATTGAAATCTTTAAGCCATTTTTATTTTAGTTTAGTGCATCATAAGAGTGTTTTAATCTTCTGTATCAGTGACCTGACCCAGATCCTCAATCTCCCAAATGAGTGTACAGTGAAGGTTTAAATAAAAGAGGTAAGTGGTGTGATTTTAGGGCTCCAGGAAGATCAAAACCCTCTAGCAGAGTTTGAGACTCTGGAGCCTGAGACAAAAAGCTTCTCTGGGCCGTATTTATTAGGTCTTCGGAAAAAGAGATGGGATACTGAGGAAAAGGTGGGTTCTGAGCAGGACCTTTGGAGTGGTCCAAGGACTTTTCCAAGTAACAGACTTTGTTAATTTAGGAAAAGTATCTGTTAATTTAGGAGACATATCTTAGGAGAAGGTCTCTGGGTTGTATTTCACTACAAGAGTGAGATGCCTGCAGGTACAGTCTTTATGTAGTCAATTAGGTTGGAACCAGGTGTCCTCAGCTGTGACCTTATCTTGCCCTTTGAGGCGTCTCATTGTTCTCAGGTCGGCCATGCCCCAGCCATGCCACAGCCCTGCACCTCTGTTTAATTTCCAGCTTCAACAGCTCCCAACACTTCTGCATAGGGATAGACAGTTTTCCCAGCACAGTGTGCTAGAGAGGCTATCTTTTCTTGATCATATATTTCTAGCACTTTTATCAAAGATCAAATGGCTCATGCTGTGTGGTTCTTTTCCATTGGTCCAAATGCCTGTTTTATGCCAGTGCTATGCTGTTTCTATCAGTGTAACTTAGCAATATGACTCAAAATCAGATGCCTCCTGCTTTGCTTTTGTTTTCCAGGATGGCTTCTGCTCTTCTGAGTCTTTTCCTGTTCCATATGTATTTTAGGGCTGTTCCCTTTAGCTCTATGAAGAATGTTGTTGATATTTTGATTGGGATTTAATTAAATCTGTGTATATCAGTTGTGGGCATTTGGCCATTTTGACAATGTTCATTTTGTATATCCAGGAAGGGGGCATGTCTTGCCACTTCTGACATCCTCTGTGATCTCCTTTACCAGAGTACTGTAACTTTTCTTATAGATATCTTTCATGTCCTTAGCTAGGTTAACCACTGAGTATTCAGTTTTTATTGAGGTTATTGTGAAAGGTATTGTTTTTGTAAAATCTTTCTCGGTGAGTTCATTGTTGGTTTACAAGAATGCCATTGTGTGTGTGTGTGTGTGTGTGTGTGTGTTGGTTTTGTATCCTGCTACATTACTGAATTTAGTTATTCTAGGGGTCTTTTATTGTAATTTTTTGGAATCTTGTATGGCAAGGATCATGTCAACTGCAAATACTGATAATTTGACTTCTCATATATGTCCTCTCTTTCTTTCTTTCTTTCTTTCTTCCTTCCTTTCTTTCTTTCTTTCTTTCTTCCTTCCTTCCTTCCTTTCTTCCTTCCTTTCTTTCTTTCTCTTACCTAATTGCTCTGGCTAATGTTTCAAGCACTATATTGTTTCTGATTTTACCAGGAAAACCTTTACTTTTTTCTAATCTAATATGCCATTGGCCATTGGTTTGTCATAAATGTGTTTTAACAGACTGCAAAAGTCCTTCTATACTGTCTTGATTACTTTTCTCTCTCACTGTTGAGACAAAATACCTGACACCCAAAATAAAAGAAGAAAAGATTTATTTAGCTCACAGTTTGTGAATATTTCAGTTCCTAATCAGCTGGCTCCTAGGCAGAGTGGCTCAGGGAATAGGGCAACAGTTCATGGTGGTAGAAAACAACACAAGCCTCAAGAACTAAAGGGGAGGAGCATGAAGAAAAGACTATTTCTTTCCCTTATATTGTATGTAGGCTACACACACTTGATTGTGGCACTCAAACCCATAATCCCAGCATTGAACCATGAGTCATTCACAAACTTTAGAAGCCCATCTCTCTGACTGCATGAGGCTTTGAGGGGACATCCAGACTCAAATGATAACATGCACCTATTTTCTTCAGGGTCTTTTTCATGAATGGATGTTGGATTTTGCCAAAAGTTTTTTCTGCATTGAGACGATCATATCAGTTTTACACTTGCTTCTGTTTACGTGGTGTATTACATTTATTGATTTAGGTACGATGAACCATCCTTGCATTTCTGGGATGAAATGCAGTCAGTCATGATATATAATCTTCTTGATGATTTGCTGCATTTTGCTTGCCAGTGTCTTGCTGAGGATTTTTGCATCAATGTTCACTAAACATACTGACTTGTATTTTTGTTCCTTTTTAGTTGGGTCCTTGTCTGGTTTTGGAATCAGGGTAGTGCTAGCTTCCATAAATGAGATTGGAAGTGCTCCTGCTCTTCTAATTCCATTGAAGAATTTGAGGAGCACTAGCACTATATCCTCCCTGAAGTTCTGGTAAAATCCAGCAGTGAATTCATAAGGTCCTGTGCTTTATCTGGTCAGGTTTTTTTATCACTGAAATTTCATGCCTTTTTGGTTTAGTATTGGTTATGCATTTTTGTCTGAAAATCTGCTCTTTTCCTCTATATAGTCTTATTCACTGGAATATAATGTTTTTATAGTAGCAACTAATGATCTTCTGGATTTCAGTTGTGTCTGTTATGATTTCATACTTTTCTAGTTGCCTTGACGTGGCTCTTTATTTTCCTTCTTTTACTAAGTTTGGATAAGGATTCATTAATTTTGTTTATTCTTTCAAAGAATAAGTTCTTCAATTTATTGACAATTTGTATTACATTTTTAGTTTCAATTTAATTAATTTCTGCTCTGAAATTTATGATTTCTCTCCTTGTAACAAGTAGAGGTTTGGACTGTTCTTGTTCTAGTTCGTGGAGGTTCATCATTAGGTTATTTATTTGAGCTCACTCTACTTTTCCAATGTGAGCACTGACAACAATGAATTTCCCTTGTAGGACTGCTCCCATTGAGTCCCATAGGCTCTGGCATGCTGTACTGGCATTGTCATTTGATTCTAGGAATTGTTTAATTTTTTCTTGATCTCTTTTGTGACCCACTGAGTGTTCAGGATTGTGTTACTTAATATCCCAGTGCTTGTAAAATTTCTGCAGTTTCTTTTGCAGTTGATTTCTAGTTTCAGCATAGTCTGACATGATAGTATATATAGGATGATTTTGATTCTTTTGCATTTATTTAAGTAGGCTTTATTGATCAGATTGTGGTCTACTTTGGAGAAAGTTCCCTTTGCTGCTGAGAAGAATGTGGATTTGTTGTAGTAGGACATAATACTATATAAACATCTATTAAGATCATTTCTTCAAAGATGTAGGTCAGCTCTGGTATTTGTTAATTTTTGTTTGGTTGATCTATTTGTCAAGCTGGGGGATTAGTATTATACACTGTGGTTGTGTCAGTACTTACTTTATTTTTTATGTCTTGAAGTGTTTAAGAAATTAGATTCCCTGATATTCAGTGCATATATATGTACAATTATCATCTTTCCCTATTGAATGGCTTCCTTAAGTAATATGTAATATTTTTTGCCTCTTCTGATCAGTTTTACTTTGAAGTTTACTTTGTCTGAGAATAAAATTGCTACCACTGCTTATCTTCAGGGTCCTGGTGAATAGAATATTGTTTAGTGTCCTTTGATTTTTAGTCCATGAATTTCTATTTGGATTAGGTGTCCTTGAATGTAATAGATCATTGCGTTCTCTTTTGATCTAGTCTGTGAATCTTTGTCTTTTAATTGAAAGAGTCAAAGCCATTTACATTGACAGTTATTACTGAAAGGTATTCCATTTCTCTTATCATTTTGATCATTTTCTGCTGCTGACTTGCTGAGTCCTTTGGTTCTCCCCCCACTTTGGGTGTTTTGTTTTGTTTTGTTTTTTGCTTAACTACTTGCCTTTTGTGATATATTTATACCGTCTGAATTTTTGTTGCCTTTGTTGTATCTGACTAGGCTATTCTGCCATACTAATTGGAGTGCTGTTTTGGTGTTCATGTCTCACTTAAAATATTCTTTGTCATGTAATGCCCTTATTTATTCATCAATTTTAAAAGACATTTTTTGCAGATTCTGGATTGAAGTTGTTTTCTATTAAAGCTTGAAACCCTTTACTCCAAGCTCTGCTGGCCTTTAAAATTTGTGTTGAAAATTTTGCTGTAATCCTAGTGGGTTCCTGCGTGTGGTGATACATGTATATAATCTCAGAACTCAGGAGATTGAGGCCTCCTCACATACTAAGGGCCAGGTTAGGCTACATAGGAAGTTTCAGGCTGCATCAGTTACATACATAGTAATCCTAAGACTCTGTCAAAGAAAGAAAAAGAAAGAAAAGAAGAAGACAGAAAGAGAAAGAAAGAAAGAAGAAAGAGAAAGAAAAAGAAAGAGAGAGAAAGAAAAAGAAAGAAGGCAGAAAGAGAAAGAAGGAAAGAAGAAAGAGAAAGAAAAGAGAAAGAAAGAAAGAAAGAAAGAAAGAAAGAAAGAAAGAAAGAAAGAAAGAAGAAAGAAAGAAAATATAATGGGATCTTATTTAAAGTTTTTTTGGTTTTTGGGGGGTTTTTTTGTTTTTGTTTGTTTTTTGTTTTTTTTTGTTTTTTTGGGTTTTTTTTTCTTTTCTCTAAAGCTTTTAAAATTCTGTCTTTTTGTTGGATATCTGATATTCTGTCTATGATGTACCATAAGAGGTTTCTTTTTCATTTGATGTACTGTCACCCCCACTTCACTGTATAATGAGTTCTTTCTCATATTTGGCAGAGAGAAGATGATCGCCTACAAGCAAGGATGAGTATCTCTAAGGTGGTGATGGATAAGTGCACTTACCCTGAGGAAAGCGCAAAAGATAAACTCTGACACTGGAGGATAAATAAAAAGAAAATTGAGATGGACCAAAATCCAGTGTTTAGAGGGTGTTTTAGAGGAAAATATACCACTCCTGGATCACTGTACCCCAACTCAACACTCCAGATTCTGAATACACATCTTGGGAGATGATCAGAATGAGGGAAGAAACCAACACTTCAGTGGTGGCCTTGCTGATTGGATAGCACTCTATTCCCACTCCAATGGTCCTGGTAAAGTCAATCCAACACAGGGGTTCAGCAAGGCCAAAAGCAAAATGAGGTGCAACAAATTGCCACACAACCATGCACCTGTATAGTGTAAAAAGAATAAAAGTATTCCAGCATCTTTTTTTAAAAAAAAATAGCACACTTTTAGCACTAGCAGACAATAGAATTCTGGGGAAGAAGAAGGATTTCCTGATGCAAAACAAAGAAAAAAAAAGTTACCCATTCCTCACAACTACAGTAGGACTCCTCTCCGTGGAGCCCTGTACCCATAACACCTAAATGGGAATTTCAGAAGGAAGGGAAAATCAGTTTTGTGATGAAAGTGTGGAACGGGTCAAAGAAGGACTCCATGGAGTCAGAACTGAGTAGATGCTTTCCTACTGTTTCTCAGAAAATTGGATGGGCCTGAGACCATGTAAGGTCCCGCTTACTGGCTCGCACTGGTAAAGAGGGGCTCTCAGTTCAGCCTGGGAGCAATGTGAGGTCCTTCAGGGCATCTTCAGTCAGAGGATGATGAACTGCAGCTGGGCTGGTGACTCTTTGGCCATATATTGGGCAAAGAAAGTCAGTAGAGGGAAGACCCAGAGAATCCATGATATTTACCTCCCCAGATCAATTAAGACAGTCAGATCCACAAAGGTCTGCAAGGTTTCATACCTCAAGCACAGCTTGCAACCAAGACACACGATCAGATGGAGCAACAGATCTCAAGCTTTTAGGTGGGCAGCTGTCTGGCCCACAAAAGGGGAAACTGCTTGGCTACGTGAAGTCAGACTGTGATCCCAACATACAGGGGGCTGGGTGGAAGCTCAGGGTTAATGCACTAACAAACATGTGAAGGTTTTTATTCTTATTTCCATTGTTATTTTGGTACTTGTAGCTATTGTACCCTTGCTACTTTCTTCATTGAACTTGAGCCACGTCTGTTGTTTTTCTTTCTTTTTTCTTCTGTTTTTTCTTTTCCTTTGGGTCCTTGTTCTTTATTGGTATTGGTTGGTTGTTATACTTTAAGTTTCATGATTTCCCCCTTTGACCTGCTCCCTCTCTTTGTGTTTTGGAAATCAAGGACAAAATGGAAATATGTGATGACTTACTCAGAGAAACCTTAAAACAATAAGATAGCAAGAAATATTCATCCGATAACTATAAGGTGGTTCTCAGAAGACTAACCTAAGGTTAATTGTAGTTAGAAATTTAATAGACAGCACACATGGAATAAAAAAAACTGTTCACAGATGTGATAGCAGAGCCAATGCTATTCCTTGAATGTATGACCACTCTTTCTATCATTTACAGTACACAGAATTTTGACCAAGCACATAGACTAATAAAGGCCCTTTTTCTTTGACTTAGAATTTCAGTAAACCATGAAAAAATAATAAATGAGAAGAGTTGTATAGAACTGCACAAAAATCTGTACAAATACTGTACATATTAAGATTCAGATGTTAATAATCGAATGCTGGATACTTTCATGTTTCATGAATTCAAAAAAGGTTTTGTTAAGCAAAAATACCACATAACTTAATTTCAAAATTGGCACATGAACAGACATTTCTCAAAATAAGATATACAAATGGTTTATATGTATATTTAAAAATGCTTGATATCATTAATCATGAAGGAACTAAAAATCAGACCTACAATAGAATATATTCATATATTAGTCAGAGTGGCTATAAGTAAAAAGAAAACAGGAAATGCTACAAAAATATGGAAAAAGAACTCTTCTCTATTGATGTAAATATAAGTTGGCATAACTATTATAAAAATATTAAAAAGGTATCTTGAAAAATGAAAATGGAATTACTGTGTGAGTCATCAATCCTAAGAAAATGAAATCAGTGTTAAAGGAGTGTTTGTACTCCTATTTATTGTGGCACTGTTCACAACAGCTAAGATATGGAATCAAGCAAGGTGTCCATCAAAGGACTGATAAAGAAAATGTATTTATTCATGCATAAAAAAGAATGAAATCCTATCTATTGCAAAGGCATGGATGAAATTAAAGGACATTATGATGTGTGAAATAAGCCAGGCACAGAAAAAAATGGCGTATGTTCTTACATGAATGTGAAGTCTAAAAAACTTGATTTCACAGATGTAAATAGTTGAATAATGACTACTAGTTTAGGAAGTATAGAAAGAAGGAAGATAGAAGTTAGAGAATGGGTAGAAAAATACAGCTGCATAAAACGAAGATGCTTTAATGTTCTATAGCACCAGAGTGTGACTATAATTCATAACAACTAACTATGCATTGTAAAACTTACCAGAAGAGAGGTCAAAAGTTACCAATATAAAGAAATGATAGATGTTTAAGGAGAAGGAAACGTTAAATATCCTGATTTGATCATTGTAGTTGTAGACATGCATCAATTTATCACACTATACCCAATAAATATGGACTGTTATTACACAAAAGGATGACTAACAAGAGTCCTGCTGGGTTGGTCTTACAAATGAGTAACAGAAAGAAGTTAACGGTGGGCCTCTGGCTAAAAACCCTTACTCTTTTTTCTGTATAATTCTTCTCTGTTTCAGAAATGTCCATGTTGGCCTCATTCTTCTAAGACAGTGAAGTGGTCCCAGAGCTCCCCTCCAATATAGATTGAAATAAGTCATAAAAAGTATTAGTTTCTAATCAGAAATGCCAGAATTATAGAGAATACACATAAACTTGCAAAGCTCAAAATTATGCTATCAGAGAGTAGCTGGTAGAGTAGCTGGTGGTAGACCCCCAATGATAGGAATATATCCACAAAATACCCATTATCAATCTTTCATGTTTGTACAAGCATCAAATAAAGTACCATATGTTGAAGTCTCCACCAGGGCAAACTTTATCAATGTTTTATTATATACTAAAATGATGTAGACTTCTGCTTATAATCTTGTCCTGATATAAAGAAATCTCATGTCCCTGGTTTTACAAGAACTAGCTTAGAAAATGCCTTTTATATGGTAATTTCTATGACACAGGTCTGCATTTTGAATAAAAATGATCATAAATCATTTTTAAAATTAGCAGCATTTATTTTTAATTCAAAAATAAACCTATAAATTTATATTGCTAAAAATATTTTTAAACATTGTATGATAAATGGAAGCAACCTAAATATCCACTATAAGAAAATGATTACATAAATTGCAATATACTTATTTATAATAAATTATATTACTAACTGAAAGATAAGTCATTTTAAACAAAAGCATATAAAATAGTATGTGAATAGTGAAAATTATGCAAAGTTGCTATGCATGTAAAAAAATTGAGAAAGTAAACCCCTGGAAGGGAAAGAATACAAAAATGATAATAGGTATGTGGTTAAATGTGATTCTAGAAGTATTTTTCCCTTTCCTAAGATTTCTCTGTTGATTGTTATATGTGTTTTATAAATTAAAAATGATCACTTTTGGGCAAAATATCTGAACAGACATTTCACTAGTGAAAATATACAGATGGCAGATAAGCATATGAAAAGATGCTCAACATCATAATTAGAGAATTACAAAGTAAAATAGCAGCGAGATATCACTACACATACAGGAAAATGGCTGAAGTCTGGACTACTGACACCAGCAAATGCTGTCAAGGAGATGAACAACAGGAGCTCTCATTGACTGCTGACGGGCATGAAAAATGGGACAGCCACTTCAGGAATTTGGTGGCTTCTTATAAAACTAAATATACTCATACCATATGATCCAGCAATCACAGGCTCCATGATATTTACTCAAACAAACTGAACATTTTCGTCCACACAAAAACCTGCACATGGATGTTTATAGCAGCTTTAAGCATAATTGCTAAAACTTGGAAGCAACCAAGATATCTTTCAATAAGTGAATAGAGAATTACAGTCACTGGTCTAGATAGAATATTAGGCAACACTAAGAAGAAATGACCCCTCAAGCCATGAAAAGACATGGAGGAAACCTAGATGCATATTACTTTGTGAACAAGACTGATCTGAAAAAGGTTTTGTACTGTATGATTCTAATTATTTGACATTCTGGAAAAAGAAAATCTATAAAGCCCATAAAGAGATCAATGTGTGTCAGGGGTTAAGAGGATGAGAGGAATGAATAGGCAGAACATGGAGGATTTTTAAGACAGCGAAATTACTCTGCATGATACTATAATGGTCATTATCCATTTACCAAAGCACAAAGAATATACATAGAGAGCAAAAACTAATGTAAACTATGAACGTTAGTGAATAATGCTGTCATAATCTTAGTTCATTAATCATAAAAGAAAAATATCAGACTAACGGGACATATTAATAAGAATAACGGTGATGGAAATGAAGGTAAGATATAGTATATGGGATTCTATTTCTGGTCTATTTTTCTATAAAACTAAAACTGCTCTAAAACAATTATTTAAAATTCTCATTTAAATGTAATTCATAAAATCATCTGATCACTGAGCTCGTTTTATGTCTTATTTCATTTGCATAATTTTGTGTTGGAGTATTTCTTTCCGTTTCTGAGATTCTTACAAATTTGTTACAAAGTTGTGAAGCAAAATTTTGTAGGAATGTGACCATTAATCATGATACACAGTATGTCAATTTGACAGGATTAAGAAACTCAGTGGATGATGAAACACATTCTGGGTATGTCTAGGTGGGATGTACATGGATGCGTATGGATGCATATCCTTGTGTAGTAGTATAGTCCCTGGCCCACTTCTCACTGGTGATATGCCTCTGCTCTGCTCCCCCCACATCCTGACATTTCTCCTTTGGAACCAGCTAACCATGGACTGAGTCCTCTGAAACTATGAGCCAACATAACCCCCTCCTCCTTTAAATCTTGGGTGCTGAGTATTGTGTCCTAGTGATGGGGGAGCTAACTGATACAAGGGCAATTTTTTGGCTTATGGATCACTTACAATAAAATTATAGATGACTATAAAATTATGGATGACTTCTGTTTAAGTAAACATGGCTTCCAGTTTTTAACAATTTCCATTGCCTTTGCAACAGAATTTAGTCATTTTAACCTCTATTGTAATGTACTTGGCATTGAAGAGGCAAATTTTATACAAATGTATGTATTTGAATTGTTAAATGCATGAAAACCCCATCCATAAGTGCAATAATGACTTCATAAAGTCTGACTTTTATACTATGCTTCAAAAACTAACTCCCTTCCTCTTTTGAGTTTCCTTGAAGTTGTTTGTAATTATATCCTCCACGTTTTTCTCCTAAGTCCAAGATCCTTGCACAGGTACTGAATTCGCCCACTCATCACAGTCCACAAGATCAAAACCTCTGCTTTTCCCTTAGGTATTTTAATGGTCCCATTTACTGTCCTTTTGTTATTGCAAAAATTCTTTAGTCTTTTAAGAAAAGTTTTTTTTTTTTTTCCTTTTTTGGAGGTTGCAAGTGTAGAGCTTTCTGAGAGGTAATAGAAGGATTTATCCAGTGTAAAAAAGACCAACATGCAGCCAAGTTGCTGAAGACCTGGCTATCTCAACATTTAAATGAAATGAGCACTTCCCAGGAATAAAAAAGCCTGTACCTGTAACCTATGAAAAATGTAACACATATTGTTAGAAACTAGACTTGGTTGAAGGAAATGTTTAAAAAGTGATCATTTAATCTGCATTTTCCTGTTAATTCCTCATGAATGCACACCCTCCTTTAATAAAAATAAAGAAACAACTCTTAAGGCAGATGAGTATGACTTGTTAGATTTCATTTTGAGCTCAGTGAGCATGAAGTTAAAATATTGATCTGGTGGTTGTCTACCATTAGCTTTCCATGTGTGGGAAGGTGCTGGCTTGTCTTTTATGCCGTCACTTCTATATGGTCAAGTTCTCCAGTCCCTTCTTAGCCAGTAGATTAACGTGGTTGCTAAATCAGGTGCTGCCACCAGCACCAGCACCATGCCCTCTGCTGGACACAGTTCTTCCATTTGCAAGTCTGCTGGGATAAGAAGTTAATGCAATGGCCCCGGTGAAGTAAGGCAGAGAGCACAGGCCTATTTATTGTCCATAAACTCCTCAGCTCTGCGCTCACCCATTTCTCCCTCCTTCCTCCTCCCTTTTCCTTCCCTCTCTCCTTCCTTCCTTCCTTCCTTCTCTCTCCTTCCCTCATCCTCCCTCTGTGTTCCTCTCTTTACCTTTCTCTTTCATTCTGGAGACTGAACCCAGGACCTCCTGAGTAAGCATATGCCTGCAACTGAGCTATTCCCCCAGCCCTCCCGTTTCATGTATATCCTAACAGTACCTCTGGAAGCAAACATAGTACATGAAAATATTCCAAACAAAATCTCTCCAACTCTTTATCAACTTACCTTCAAGTTTAAATATATGAAAAAATTTCACTGTGTTTCTCTAGGGACACATTTGCCCATATACTCAAGTATGATGCGGCCAATTATTTTCAGAAACATACTTTGCTGTTTCAAATTTGATTCCATGATAATTTCAAGCTCATGGCACACACACAAAAAAAACTCTTTTAGGAAGCCCTTTATTCTCTCTGCCTGATATATTTTGAGTGAAACAAACCCACCAACTGGGGGAGAGGGCAGCAAAGAGGGCAAGGCTCAGTTGAACGTATCTAATGTTTGTCAACTCGGAGACATTTGGAAGGAATTCCTTCCTTTTTAACATACAGTTGTTTCATAATATGAATTTTATTATGTGGTTCCCAAATAAGCAGTATTAGATTTAACACAATAATTTTTTTTAACTTTCACAACACAGCTTTGTTTGTGGCTATGTGTTTACTTACAATAATGAAAAGCAAAGTCCTTCCTGAACGGCCTTGTTCTATGTCTCCTCATCCTCTCTTCTTCCTTTCCTACTCTCCATCTTTATGCTCCAGACCTAATTTTCCTTATTTATCATACAATGGCTAATCTAAAATTAGTCTCACTAAATATACAGCATAATATTTGGTTACACCTCACGTACACTGCACATCAGGTATCAACCTGCTAAACCCCTACATGTACTCTCCCTGTCTCTCTGAAGGTTTGATTTTTAATCCCTTAATTCTCATTTCTTTACTTACGCTTTATTTCTACTTTTTGTCTCACATTTATGTTTTTCTCTCTCTTTGCTTCTTCTAAATCTAGCTATAGGTTTATCAGAATTTATGTTCAAATGAAACTTTTTGCCACATTTTGGTACTAGCAAACTGAAATTGTAAATTTCCCACCAGGAAGTTCATATATATGTGCTTAGGGTTTGTTTAAAAACAAAATACAGCACACTGATTTTTCCCTTTACTTCCAGTGTCCCCCCAGAGAGAGAAGATGGACTCCTCCAGAATTGGCTTAGATTGAGAAAGCCTTTTGCCCTAATTTAAAGAGCATGTCTTGCATCAATTTCTCTTTCTATTCACTAAGCAGATACTGCAGCCTCTCTCATGTGAGAGAATTAGGCCTCCCTCATCTTCTCTGATCCAGAAATTCATGCTTTCATTAACACAAACATCTTCTGATGTCTGCCAATACATTGTAAATTATCCAATTATATATATATATATATATATATATATATATATATATATAATCTATCAAAATGCTGTCATTCCATACCTATACCAAGCATTCAGACTGGACAGTTCCATGGTGTGTATGTGGATCCATTTTAAGGAAGAAACAATGGTGACTGTAAACTTGGATCTCAAAGCAGCTTCACTTTGCTGCAAATTCTTCAAAGAAAAGAAAAGTGGTTACTACCACTGACTAGTTCCAAGGATAAGCTCTCACAACGTCATGGGATCTCCAGGGAAAATGCAGATTCCCACTGACACTTTGAGCAACAGAAAAGATTAAAATCACATTTTGTACTAAGAAATGATCTGATCTTGGAGAAATAAAACTATTTTAAATGATTTATAAACATACAAAAACACACTGTTGACAATTTTGATATTTGAGAAGCAGAAACACACAGGAAGTTCTTTCATCTTAATGGAAAATGACAGGTCAAGTTTGTATATGTAAATGTCTTTCAACAACTTTTTTTTCAAATTCAAAACACCAAAATTTTCTTCACCTTTATTTTCACTGTCCATTCCAATCTTCTCTGAAACAGAGAAACGCCACTGCTGTGGCTTGGACCTCGTTTGTTCCCAAATGTTCATGGGCCAAAAGCTGGGTCCTGTTGTGACAATATTGAGAGGTGGTGAGTCTAAGTGATAGTGAGGATTTTAAGAGATGACCAGGTTATGGAGCACCGTCCGCAGAAGAGATTCATGTACTTTTTGCAAGTTTAGGTTAGTTCTTCCAAGGGAGGGTGGTTCTAAACAAGCAAGCCCTGATGTTCTTCCTTGGCTTCTTCTGCACAGGCCCAGTGCTCTTTTTTCCTCTTCCTCTCACTGTGATGCAGCCTGATGGTGATAGCATGTTGTCTTCTCTTTCCAACCAGCAGAATTAAGAGCCAAATAAACCTCTCCTCTTCATATACTACCCAGGGTCAGACATTCTGATATGGTAACACAAAATGAACTAAGACAATAACCATGAAAAATAGCAGAGATTTTTTGTTTGTTTGTTTTTACACACCATGCCTAGAATATCAATAACAATATTAGGAAAAAAAACTTTAGGAAACATATGAGCCTTAAATACAATAAACAGATAATTCCATTATTGAAATTATCAGACATGGACTTTAAAGCAATCGTGTGTTCATATATTCAAGAGTTCATACATACACAATAAGATAGAGGACCTTACCAGATAACTGGAATCTATATAAAAGAACCAAATGGAAATCCTATGTTTAAAGATACAATAACTGTCAATTCACCATTCCCATGAGCCAGGACAAGCCATGCAGGGCCTAGAAGAAGAAACAAGCTAATTTTCCCTTCCTGTGAGTTGGCAGAAGCCATGCTGGGCCTGAAAGGAGTAACAAGAAGAACAAGAAGCCAATGTGCCCTTCCCATGAGCTGGTGCAAACCATGTGGGGGGCCCAGGAGGAGAAGCAAGAAGCCAATTCACCCTTCCTGTGACCCAACTGGTACGCAGGCTGGGAGACAAGAACACTCCCATCCCCATAAGCAACCAGCTGATTCAGAGGACAGGCTGAGTTGATAGCATCTGAGGTACCAAAACAACTTAATGCTTGTATTGTTTGATTGACTTTTCAGGTCTAAGGCAAGTAGCCTGAGCATCTATTTAGAGGATAATAATACGCAATATAGCAAGTATGGGGGATTTCCTTCTGTCTTGTTTTTGAAATTCATTATTATTCTACTTTGTTTTGTTCCATTTTATTGTTTTGTTTTATTCAATGTTCTCTTTTTATTGGTTTCATTCAGTTCTGTTTTGTTTGATTTTATTATGCCTGATGGTATGCACAATAGTTTTGAAGATAACAACAGTCATTATGGTAGCCATTTTTTTTTATTTAAGTGAAGAAGAAAAAAAGACATATATAACAAAGACAACAAGCAAAAGAGACAAACAAATGACTAGAGTAAATGTATAACAGTAACATTGCAGGTTTACAAAACAGGATGATAGAAACTTGACAATGGTTGCAATATTGCATATCATTATCTTTAAAATGGTTACTTACATTAACAGATATAGACATGTAAAACTGATCAATCATATGAGTATTAATTGCCCTTTCTCAATAATGAATACATTTAGCAGTGTGTTCATTTTAGTTATCTTACATATACATATATACAGACTTATATCTTTTCCTTTTCCCTTTACTCTTTCCCCCTTTTCTCTTCCCAATTACTTTTGCTCTTTGAGCTGCTTTTTACCCTTATGTAGTATTTATTGTAGATTTTGGATGATATATACTTTTTCAGTTTCTTACACTAGGGAGACAATACGGTATTTACACATGTGGGTTTGATTTATCTCACTTATGAGTATGGTCTCAAGTCGTGACCATTTACTTATAAAAGTCTCAATGCAATCTTTCTTAATAGCTGAGTAGTACTCCATTGTATAAAAATACCACAACTTTTTTATCCATTCTTTGATTGATGGGCACTTGGGTTGTTTCCAAGATCTGGCTATTACAAATTGGGTTGCTATAAACATGGGTGCACAGATATCACTGTGGTATGATGTTTTCAATTCTTCTGGGAAAATACCCAGAAGTAGGATAGCTGGGTTGAATGGGATCTCTAATCCTAGCTTCTTGAGGAATCTCCACACTAACTTCCACAGTGATTGCACCAGTCTACACTCCCACCAAGAGTGGAGAAGAGTTCCTTTTTCTTCACACCCTCTCCAGCATTTGTTGTTGCTTGATTTTTTTAATCCTGGCCATTCTTTCTGGAGTGAGATGGAATCTCAGTGCTGTTTTAATTTGCATTTCCCGAATGACCATTGATATTGAACATTTTTTCATATATTTATTTGCCATTTGTATTTCTTCCTCTGAGAAGTGTGTATTTATCTCAGATGCCCATTTTTGGATTGGGTCCTTGAATTTTAGGGGCCTGATTTCTTTTAATTCTTTATATGTTTTAGATAGAAGTCCTTTGTCTAATGGACAATTTGCTAAGATATTTTCCCAGTTCGTGGGTTTTCTTTTCACTCTGTTGGAGATTTCCTTTGACATGCAAAAACTTTGTAGTAAAATAAGATCCCAGTTGTTGATTCTGGGAAGTGTTTCCCGTGCAATTGGATTTTTTTTTTTTTTTTTTTTTTTTTTTTTTTTTTTTT
>RJWM01007425.1:0-78267 GCA_004363535.1 Dasyprocta punctata
TGGGAAGCTCCCTCAGAGAGCAAACTGCCTTAGACTGGTTCTGTAAAGCATACTGTTTTCACTCTAAAAAACTGTGTGAAGGTGGTCTAATAATAATGTGATCTTTTTAGCTTATCAAAGGCTTTTGCATATTTGGGGGAAGAAAAAAATTACTCTTTTCTTTGAGCAAAGGATTTAATTAGAAAAAAGACAGCCGGAAATAATATCTTAAGTATAGTATATTTTTAGGAATGCATAACATATGAGATGTACATTTTGAAGTTTCATTCATAACATTTACTGTAGTAATAATAACAAGACAGCAGATCATCACTTTACAACATTACACATGAATGGTTTTGACTTACAAATAAAATATTTACAACCTACCTTTACAAAATGACATTGTGCATACAAAATGAATAACCGCAGAAAAATTTAAAAATAATAAAACAACCAAAAACCCAGAAGATACACTTAAGGCAGACCAGCAAGACACTGAAATAATTAAGGCTGTGGAATTCTTCTGCACCTTGAAAATATAGAGCTATTTGTCAATACTGTGGTGTGTTTTTAAATCAAGTGTTACAAGCCTGATGGAAGTATGTACTTATATGTATATGTGTAATGGTCCCTATGGGGAAACCTGTCCACTATGGATAAGGCCCTTTAGCTGAATGGTCAGAGAAGCCCACCACAAATTCTCAAAAGACTTGGGGGGAGGGGTCACTCAAAACCAAGAGGTGCCAATGTAGGTTGCAAACCAACTGTGAATAATTCAAATATAAAGAGACCTCTGAATCCAGGTAAACAGAACAGCCTAAATGATGGTCCTGCTGTTTTACACTTTGTTCGTTGGCTCTGTGGACTTCAAAGGACAGCAAATTCCTATTGAGCAGAGTTTGTCTTCACAAGTTAGCCCTAGTGGTTTTGAATGGCCCTGAATGGTTTTCCAATTAAAAAAAACTGTCCTACCTGGGCTGTCTGCAAATGGATAGATTTCTGCATATGAGCAATAACATATACATACATATTATACACTATGTACATGTACAGATGTACACATAACAATATTTTCCAACACTTGTACTTGGATCACTACTGCTGTCTGAATAGGATCTCATTGTCAAGAGTATGTTTAGCTTTTTCACAGTCTTCATATCTGTCCTACCACTAGTTTTACTCACCTTTCCCATAGAGTAGACTGAAGTTTTGGCAGAAATGAGTCAAAAAAATAACAAATCAAACCTTAAAATGACAGATATGGCTTAAGTTAGAGAAGATATATGTTTTGTGAACTCCAAATTCATAACCACAGTCTATGAGGTCATGGTAACAGTCTCCATAGTACCCCAGAACATAGGTTCAGGTCGTGATGGGAGCCAGGGATTGATGAATCTTCTATACTGCTATCCCTGGGCTAGCAAATTCACCTGGTTACATTAAACCTCAGGAGGTGGCATTCCAAAAACTGGTATCTGCATTTTTTCTACACTCTCCCTTTTCTCACCTAACCTCACTTTCTGAAATAAGTTATCTGACTAAACCATTATTTTGATCATTGGAATGAAACTACATCTGACTACATTTTAAAATCTCTCCACAAACACACGAGTGGGAAATCACAATAGCCTGTGAGTATTAAATTTAGGCTTTCCATATATGTCCTTTAAAAATGAAACATTAACTTATTTTTTCCTCTCCTTTAACCTCTCTCTATTCAATAGATATATTGAAAATAAGGAAGAAATCCCATTCATAAAAAATATGACCTATGATACTTCTGTATAGATTTTTCATGTGAACATTTGTTATTAAAAACATCTAGTGCCATGGACATATTTCAGCCCTTTTTAACCCTCTAGAATTAATGAAACAACTGAGAGCTTTATTGTTTTCAGAAAATAAATATTAACATAGTTTTCTTTTTCTGATGGAGCATATTCTGTCTTTCCTCAGCCTACCCCAGGTCTAGTCATACATTCCTAAAAGGTTGCTAGATTTTAAGTAGTAAGAAAAGATCGTGATGCAGTTTTACAAATAAATCCACTGCAAGGTCACATCCTGTGTTTGCCTGACTCAGACTCCGCAGGGATGTCAGCCAGAAGGGAAAGGATTGTGGTCTACTTTCTTCAAAACCCATCTAGTACAACTCCTACAATTCATTGGCTATCCTGGATAAGGATGTGGTGAATCTGCATTCTTGCCTTACTAAGGAGACCCTTTATGTTCAAAATATTTCTTCCTCAATCAAATGCATGAGAGAAAGTTTTGTGATACAATTTTTTTTCGGTACTGGGAATCTAACTGACGACCTTGCGCTTGCCAGGCAAGCACTTCTGCCACTGAGCTATATCCCCAGCCAAGAGAGAGTGCTAGTTGATGCACCATTTTATATCACATTCTCTCCTTCATATCCTCACAAGACTAAAGTACCATGCTCGTCCACATAGGCAAGAAAGAAAGCAATGACTGACTTACAGGCTGTGTCAAATCACGGAAGCTATGGGACAACAAATGTGCTATTTCTGAAAGGCCTATCTAAAAAAAAAAAAAAAGAAAAAATGGATCCAGTGTGCCCACCCAAAACCAGCAGCCAAATTCATGTCTGTACCTGTGTCTATCTTTCTCTTCTAATAGATTCTTGTGAGACTAAAGAAGGAATTGTGATGATACAGGAAGATATATTATACTCACTTCTGCTATCTCAGCGAGGAAATTGGCTGCTTGGGTTCTTCTCTGCCCACTTTTCCAGAACAGAAAGCTTGAGAAGCGAAGGTAAGTGCAGCTTTGGAGGGCGTCTTAATCTTCACGTCGCCCATGAGAAATAGTGGAGACATGAGACTCCATCAGCTCTCCTAACTTTTGTCTGTAGACTAAACAAGCTTTTCAATGACTGAAATTATTCAGTAAGGCCAAGTAACATTCAGACAAAGAGCACATACTACCTCCAATCAGGGGCAATTAACAGGACTTCATGAGTTTGTAAATGGTATCTAAAGACATGAATATCGAAAACCTGGAATGTTCAAAGTTACTATCAATAAAATTCTTAGCACTGGCAGTGTGTAGCACTTTTAAAAAGTCAAAGCATTTTGTAGATGTCTCAAATGAAGTATTTTCTCAGCATCCCTATGTGATTTGTGTCTTTTGCCTCCCCGCCCTCCCACCGCCCTTAATAATGGGGACATTTGTGGCAGGAAACAACAAAAACTTTGTCTAAGAAAGGATGAATCTGGGATAGTGAGGCTGAAACTCAAGAATTCCTGGTCCCATGCCAGGTGTGGTGGCTCATGCCTGTAATCCCAGCACTCATGAGGCTGAGGCAGGAGGATCATTGTGAGTTCAAAGCCAGCCTGGGCTACATAGTGATTGCAAGACCAGCCTGAACTGCATAGTGAGACCCTGTCTCAGACAAAAAAAAAAAAAAAAAAAAAAATTCCTGGTCCCATCCTATATTCAGATGTTTTCATTTAAAAGATACTTTAAAATAAAGTAAAACACTGCACTCTCAGTCAGCCTAAATGCAGTGGACCTCTCCATTTCCCATCCTCCCCTCCAAAGGCACTACTATTTATAAAGTTTTTGTGAACCACAGAGCAGTGAAGCCAGCTTTCTCTTCTGCCTCCGTCACTGTCACTCCCCTTTAGATTGCTTATGGCCAGGAGCGGCCTGAAGGACAACTCCAGTGTTACAACTACTTTAAAAAAATTGTTTTCAAAGGATATAAATCTACCTTTTCATTGGAAGCAAATATAAAAGATGCCAGAAAATCATGACATATCTTACTAGTAAGTGACCGTGGGTCGTTCTTGATCTTTTCCTTCTTTCTGCACCCCATCTTTATAATGCAAAAACAAAAAAGCTCTGAACTGGATGCGGTGAATGTAAACCAAGCAAGAAACCTGGGATTTTAACCCACTGCAGCTGAGAGTTCACTCCTGCTAGGAACTACCGCAGCTGCAGCAGAAGTGGGCCGTTTTCTCTCCCCTCTTCTTTACTGCCAAATAATAAATCTCTGCTAAAGCAAGCACAAGAGCACGACCCCCTTCCTGCCCCTGCCACATTAGCCCGCGCAGCAACCTAAACTACATTTCCCAGCCCCACCTCCTGGGATTTCTTATTATTTCCAGCTTTGGCGAATCCTTGAACCAAGACCATTATCTTATCCCTGTCGGGAGGGGCCGGGTGCTGGGCTGCAGGAGGCCCCCGTGGGTGTTCTCCTCCGTTGTTATCAAACTCTGTTAAATAGACCCCCTTTTCCCTGGGGCCTCTATTCAGTGCATTCTACTCTGCTGATTGTACTTTGGCTCCAGATATCAAAATCACATTACTTTTCATTTCTACGTCCCTCCTTTCCTCTCTTCCCCAACACAGGTACCTGGGGAGCCTTCCGTTCAGCCCCTAGCAGGGTCATCTTGGCTTTGACAGAAGAGCTAATGCAGAAGCTCTGGCTCCATCTAATGTTCTGTCATTCGACAGCCCCATGACATTATTCCAATACGGCCCTTCCGCCACGCTCCCAGGCACTGTCCCCTCCGGCTTGTCATAGCAATTCTGAGCAGCCCAGAAGGAAGCGGTTTATTCCAGTACGCCACCGTGGTCGGAAGAGAGCTTGTCAGGTCCCACTTGGGAGCCTGGGTCTCCCCAGAGCAAGCCCTGTGGGGGAGTGTTGGGCTTTCGTGCTTTGCGCCATAGTGAAGACACGTTAGCTCAAAGGACTTTTAGTAGACACGGTTGAAATTTCAAAATACTCTACCATATAGTACTACAGTTATATGCAGATCACAGTTTAAATGAAGACAGCAGAGGGTGAGAGAGCTCTGAGAATGGCTTAGGGACCCAGGCCTAGTCAAAAACGAGGAAACAATACAGTCGGAGTTGGTTTCCATATATTTGGTTAATTCCCAAAATACTAAGTGCTATCTAGTCTTATTGCTTGTACTTCCTACTAATTATTAATCTATCGTCTTGAATGGGATGAGCTGGAAGGTGGATGAATAAGCTGACTTTGAAACCAATGGAAAAATATTATGAGTACTCTTAATTCTACATTTCCACTGTGGGAGTGTTTTTGTATATTAAAGGTCAGGCTTATTTCTACCGCTCCTTTTTTATGTAAATAGGTTTGTAGTTCTCATTATCACTCATGAACTTGCTGCTTGCACTTCTGTGCTGCTTGATTCCAATCTTCTCCGTCCCATGAACAGGAGAGAAGCAATGCTTGATTTAAACACACGCTGGAGCTACATTTGTAGAATATTATTTGCTTAACAACAATTTTCAAAACACACTCTAGAAAACAAAGGGTGGGTCACATACAAACATAAAACCCAAAAACTTTTTCCCCTGCCCCACCCCCCAAATAAACCAAAGCAAAAAACAGAGAAAAGCCATGAATTGCCCAGGTTTGGTGGCTTTCCCATCAGAGGGAAAAAGGGCAGTTAATAATCCTGTATGGAGAATATACGCCAGAAAGCAGCATCGGCCTCCAAATGCAATTAGTCCTTTTATCCAGAGAAATATCGGTGGCGGAGTGGTGATACATATTGCGACCTCAGTTAAAATTCAGTGGTCTATTAGGGTGATGTATCAGGTTTGCTCCATGGCTTCGAAAAGGACTTAGGACCAGGCGTTTAAAAGGCTTATATGGCTGCCTCCTTTTGGTAAGACCCCTTAGCTTCCTATGGGGTTAGAAATAAAGCAAGCCAACTTTCTGTAGAAGTCAGAAAGTGTTGGTACAGTGTTCAATAGGAACTGTAGGAAAGGTTTCTACTTGCCCTTTTGTATGAACCTGTGATAGTCGCTTAACCTATTTCAAGCCAGGTATAGACATAAAAATAACCCCACAACTCTTCCTGGCCTTGGGCTTGTGTCCCGGCAGACTTCCTGCCAGAGGGACTGCAAGCCGCCAGCGAATCCGGAGTATTGTTTCATATACAGTACTTATCTTAATCAAATAACCCATGACTGAGAGGAAAAAAATCTTCTCATTCACAGATTACAAAAGGGTAACATTGCTTTCTCTTAATGCACAGAATTTGGTAAAAGATTTCTATACAAGATTTATAAAATGTTCTAAAAAACTCGTCATCTAATTGTGCTTAGTCAAAACAATGTAATGCTTCGGTAGGTAAATTACTGTCTTAACTGGAGCACTCAGATTTACTTATGATTGATTTCATATATAACTCTATATTATAAAACTCTGAAACCTGAATGGGGTCTATTACACCGTATGTGTATATGTAACCTATTAAGAAACTATATCTAAGTCATCTAAATCAGAATAGTTGACATATATGATCTCTCTATTAAATAGAACTTTTTGCTTACATTTTCAGCCAAGGCAGAAGCCTCGTACACCCCTCACAGTGAGTTTAAGGCTCGCCCACTCCACCACTCATTTTGGAATGTACAATTAAAAACTTTGTAACAGCAAATATCCTTGTTATCCTTGGCCTTTCTTTTAATACTTCCTGTGACTGCATCTTGAGTTCTTCAGAATTACCTTCTGCCAAGCCCCTGGGTTCTGGGGGACTTTGACCACTGCTCGGACCCTGAATGACCACCGACAAGGTTTAAGGGGCCATCGCTCCCTCCAGAGGGCCACATGGGGTGAAGTAACAGACAGAGCTATTTACAGACAGTCAGTCTGGCTTTGGTTCCCACCGCGCGTCTATGTGAAACCTCTGGCTGGGAGACGGCTATGTCCCTTGGCTCACCCGGCTGACAATGTAGCTCTTGACGTTGGGAACAGGACGCACGTCGTTCTGGTGCTTGCGGCGCTCGATGAAGCAGGCCAGGCGGGAGGTGTCCAGGGGGGTCTTGGAGTAGCTGCCGTTGTGGGGCTGCAGCCACGGGTGCTGCAGGCAGGTGGCGGCTGTGGGCCGCCTGCGGAAGTCTTCCTGCAGGGTCACGGTGATGAAATCCCTGGCGGCGTTGCTCACGCCGCAGAAGTACTCGTGGGGGAAGCTGAAGTCCACCCTGCAGACGTTGATGCACGTCTCCTCTTTGCTTTCGTCCAGGAAGGGCGAGACCCCACTCAGCATGACGTAGGCCAGAACCCCGATGCTCCAGATGTCCGTGCCAAGCGACACGGGGATGCCTTGGATCACTTCGGGGGCGGCAAACTCGGGGTTCCCCAGCAGGTGGTGGATGTGGAAGTGACCTGAGATCTGGACGGCATCTTCCAAGTCAATGAGCTTCACGCGAGGCACGGGGATCCGAAGGTCGATGAGCAGGTTTTCGGGCTGCAGAGGCAGGGGAGAGAAGCAGGTCCCAGCAGGGCTTTTAATGAAAACACGCTTCTGCTGTTCCTTCCCGAAGCCTACAGCGTGCTGGAAATGCCCTGGGCCAAGACACAGAGGACTGTGCCCAGCGGGCGCGAACTCACTGAGCTCTGAGTGTGGGCTGCACTTTGAAGAAGTTGTTGGGCACTGACAATTTTTTTTTTTTTTTTTTTTTTCCGGCATCAGGGATTGAACTCACAACCTTGTGCCTGCCAGACAGGCACTTAAGCCACTGAGCCAAACTCCCTGCCCTAGTTTTTTGAGGCAGGGTCCCACTGTGTAGCTCAGGTCGGACTTGCGCTCACGTTGTAGCCCAGGCTGGCCTCGAATTTACAACGCTCCTCCTACCTCAGCCTCCCAAGTGCTGGGATTAAAGGCGTGCGCCACCTTGCCCGGCGGCATTGACAGTTTTGGAGGGAGGGCTTTTTTTTTATTTTTGGTGCTGGGGATTGAACCCAGGGCCACATGCATGCTAAACACTGAGCTACACACCTCAGCCCAAATATCCCGTCTTCTTAACCACCCTTGCCACAGAGGATTCTTTTTGAGCAGCATGAGGGGGGCATTATTGATTTCCTTCTATAAAATTAGAACAGGTTGTTCAAGCTCCCCAGCCATCTCTAACCCCAGATCTCACTGTGCCTCTGGCATGTCCTCATTCCTTTATTGACAGTGCATTTAAATTGTGTGACCATTTAACTTCTGTTCATATGGATTGTAATCTAAGTGCGTGAACTGAAGTTTGCATTGCTTGGGGGTAGTGACCAGCAGGTGAGACCCAGCCCTCGTGCCCCTCACCAGGATGGCTCTTTCTCACTACCTTTATGTCCAAGTGCGCCACCCTGCAGTTGTGAAGGTACTGCAGCGCCTCCATGATGTCTCGGATGTAGAAAGCTACCTTCTCCTCCATCAGCTCATCATGATTCATAAGATAGTCTAAGAGCCGGCCGTCGTCCATCCTGGAAGGAGAGAGGGAAAGGAGAAGGAGACGTTTGTGAAGAATCAGAAGGATGGTGCACGTGGGAAGCTTTCGGGTCTCTAAGATCTCTCTTGCAAGTGAAGATCAATACCGCAACACACGTGTACCTTAGAACCCAACGACAGTGCAATGTTGAGGACTGAAATAAAGTTACAAATGTGGTGAGAGAAAGAAATCTATACAACCGTGTGTAAGAAGCATTTAAAAAAAATACATTCCAAACCCATGGAATGGATTGACACAAAGCATGAACCCTGATGTAAACCGCGGACAGGGCTGTCACGTGGGCACCACTCTGCGGGGGCCGCATACGCAGGGGTAGGTGGCATACGGAAGGTCTGTGTGCTTTTCTCTAAGTTTTGATGTAAACCTGCTCTAAAATTTTATTTAAAAGTGCTCTAAAAATAGGAATTCATTTTAAAAGATAATAAAAAATTGTTCACAAGGAAAAAGTTCTGATACCCCTTTAAAGGGTTAGGTTGCAAAATAAAGATACCCTTCACCAAGAAAGATATCAGCAATATTTGGATTTAACCAGAGCCCAGTGTCAATAAGCTTTCTTTTTTCTTTTTTTTCTTTTTTTCTTTTTTTCTTTTCTTTTTTTTTTTTTTTTTTTTTTTTTTTTTTTTTTTTTTTTTTTTTTTTTTTTTTTTTTTTTTTTTTTTTTTTTTTTTTTTTTTTGCCTCCTGCATACTACTCTGGGGCTCCACCACCAATCTACAGCTCTAGCTCTTACAAACAAAACAAAATAAAAAACAAACAAACCAGGAAAAAGTTATAGTTTAGAAAGTAAGAGAACATGGTAAGGAGCTCCTTAACAAAGGAGAGTAAGAAAAACAGGAAAAGGCCCCAGAGAGTGAAGGCGCTTGCCCTGCGGCAGGCGACCAGGCCAGCCCGCCCGCAAAGGCAGGAGGCTGCTTTCTCTGGCCGGTCCAGCTGATGACTATCTCAGCCCTGGTTTCACAGCTCTGGAGCTCTCGTGGCTGAGGGCAGAGTCCACGGCCGATAAACGCCGGTCTGTGTGTGGAGGCTCAGCCACGCGGGCTCGGCTCTCCTGGAGTCCGGGCGAGCACAGGTGTAGGGCAGTGGTTGGAGGCTGCTGGGCGTAGCTGCGTGTGTCTGCGCATGCTCAGTCTTGAAGGGAAATGCGATCCTGTGAACTCGGGGCCAACAGATCCAGCTGCGTCAGCTTTTAGGTAGATGCCCCCCAAATGACTAATACATCTGTATGCCGATCTCAGAAGGAATCTGACCCCAAATTTTATAGTCACCAAGGACACAAAATGAAAGTTAAACTTTCTTCTAATTTTCAGTAGCCCATTGGGCACTTTTAGTCCCACGTGAAGAGTTGTGATTTTGAGCAAAGGTGACCCTTAAGGCTTTTACTGTCTCAGAAGAAAACACAAATGGTGCCTTTGATGCGCTAAGCAGGCGCAGCGCCCAGCGTTCTCCCAACCCTGTGGTGGTCTTCAGCCTTGTCATGATTGTCACTCCTCCACCAGGCACTTTATCCTCCTCAGTCTCAAGGAGGAATAGCACACAGCTCGCTCCCCACTCCCTTTTTTGGGACTGGGAATTGTACCCGCAGCCTCATACTTGCCAGGCAGGCGCTGTGCTGCTGAGCTATATCCCCAGCCCGCTCCTCTGTTTTTAATGTTACTACTTTACTCTCTGGTTGTACTCTCCTTTTGGGTGGTTTAGACAAGTAGGCAATTGAAATTAACCTCTCTTTATTATTAAGTTCAGTCAAGACTCCCCAGAGGTCCCTTTTTGGGACCTGTGACAAGCCTTTTAGCTCCCTCAATTTTTTCTTCTACCAGTTGCGTCATCTACCAGGATGGGTCATGGTCTTACTTGCTCACGTGGCTTCCAAAGGAGACATCTCCGTCTGTAGCGACCCTACTTTTTGTGGAGTGCACCATGGCGGCTAAAGAGACCACTTTCCATCTTCTTACCACAAAGAAATGGTAAATGTCTAAAGTGATAGACACGCTAGTTCCTTTGATTTGATTATTACACAATATATTGAAATGTCACATATCCTATAAATATTATACCATTATGTGTCAATCAAAAATAAAGTGAAACTAAAAAAAGATAATTGGCCTGTGAAAGATGTGAATTCAAATCCTAGGATCTTTATGTCCTAGTTTCAAAGATCCAGCTTTAGAAGGGCCTTTTTCTCCTTGCTTTTCTAATCTATAGAAACCAGAAGCCACTGTAGGAAATGTACCCATCCTTGTTACTTGTGGGCAATACATAACCCGAGCAGACAGGGACCAGGCCTGAGAGATAGCACTTGTACTTACAGTTCCAAAATCAGGATGTAGGACGTGGGGGACTCGTAGGTGTCGTGCAGAGTGACATACTGGGGGTGCTGGAGGTGCTGAAGCAGGGCGGCCTCGTGGGCAGCCTGCTCCTTCTTCTTCATTTTTTTGCTCACAAATTTCACAGCAACATCCTTCCGGGTGGCTTTGTGAATGCATTTCTTCACGATAGAGAAACGGCCTCTGGAAAACAAAGGGCAGAGAGAATTTCCCAGCATTTCTCACTTTATCCAGGGATGTGAAAAGTCTTATATAAAGAATTCAGATGGCAACACAGGTCAAGCATTCCTAATCCAAAGTCTGAAATCTGAAATGCTTTAAAATCTGAAACCCTTTGAGTATTGACATCACACCACAAGTGGAAATTCCACACCTGATCTGATATGGTGAGCCACGGTCCAAATGCAGGCACACTACAAATACTGCATGACAACACTGTCAAGATAAATCGATTAGTTATACATGCAATTTAAATGAATGTTGTATTTAGATTTAGGTCTCATCCCTGAGGTATCTCATTATGTATATGACAATATTCCCAAATTTTAAAAATTCCTAAATGTAAAACACTTCTGGTTCCAAGCATTTTTTTTTTTTTGTCAGTACCAGGGATCGAACTCACAACCTAGTGCCTGCCTAAAGCAGGCGCTTAAGCCACTGAGCTAAACTCCCAGCCCAATTTTTATTTTTATTTTTTTGAGGAAGGATTCCACTATGTAGTTCAGGCCAGCCTTGCTCACGTTGTAGCCCAAGCCAGCCTCAAACTCACAATGCTCTTCCTACCTTAGCCTCCGAGTGCTGGGATTAAAGGTGTGCACCACCACGCCCAGCTGGTTCCAAGCATTTTATGTAAGGGGTACTCAGTCTGTATTAAGAATCTTTTCCTAGATTTTTAATTATAATATTGCCATTCAGAAAGCCTGTTTTTCCTTACTTAGCTTTGTAAGTCTTTGAAGTGCAAAAGGGCAATTAATATCAGCTTTTAGTCAATACATTTTTGTTTTTTTGTTTGAGACAGGTTCTCAGGTTGACCTTAAACTCATTATGTAGCCCAGGTTTACCTCAAACTCCATGTGATCCTCCTGCCTCAGCCTCTAGAGAGCTAGGATGACAGGCGTGTGCCACCACATTCAGCTAGCCAATATACTTTGAACATCAGACACAGATTGTTTTCTGATGTTTACTTTGAACATCAGACACAGATGGTCCCTAGTACTGGTTTGTTTGTTCTTGGTTTTTTGAAAGAGAGCTTTCTTATGTAACCCAGGCTGGCCTCAAACTCACTATCTAACCCAGGCTGACCTCAAACTTGTGGCACTTCTCCTGCCTCAGTCTCCCCAGTGGTGGGAATACAGGTGTGTGCCACCATGCCCGGCTCCAGTACTGGGGTTTGAACCCAGGCCTCATGCATGCTAAGTAAGTACTGTAGCAGGCCTTTGGTTTTCTTTTTTAAGCAGAATATATTTCTATAAAACACAACAATAACAACTCTAATATAAAAAAAGGAATTCTATTTGATGATAATTTTAAAAACACTTTTCAAAGAAGCGAAATTTTCATTTTACATTAAGGAAAATTTCTAATATACATACAAAAGTAAAGAGCATAGATGTCCTATGCTCCCAGCTTCAAGAATCAAGATTTAACCAATTTTGTTCCATCTGTTCCTTTTCAAATTCCTGCTTTTTTTTTTTCTGGACTATTTCAAACAAAATCTAAATATCATGTCCTGTCACTTGTAAATCCTTCAGTTTCTGTCTCTAATTGACATGGACATTTAGAACTGTATCCTTTCCTAGCTAGTATCACATCTAACAAAATCGCCCACACCTAAAAGAGGATGGTTCCCACGGGCAGGTGCAGCCTTGCGGAAGGCGGGAGAAGAGCTCAGCAGAAGGGACCCTGGCCACCAGCTGTAGTGGAGAAAGGGAGGGGAGTGAGGAGACAGAGCAGACCCCCGAGTCCTGCGGGAGGCCGCTGTCCCGCGCAGGGTGAGCCAGGCGTCTGCGGTGCCCAGGACACTTGCTCCGCCAGGAAGCGCGAGGTCTTTATTGAGGATGTTGTATTTTGTGGAAATAGTTCCATTTCCCCCACCCCCAGCCTCCCTTTCTGGAAGTTCTGTTATTCAGATATTGGAACTTCTTGTCTCATTCTCTAACTCTTCCTATTCTATTTCCCATCGCCTTGTCTTGTAGCTCTGAGTTTTGGGAAATTTTTTTGTGTCTATCTCCCCGCCCTTCTATGAAGGGCTTCATTTCCAACAGCCTGTGATGGTTCTCTGAATGTTTTTGGCTTATTTGATAATTTCAATATCATCTGTTACTTATTTAAGGATATTAATGAGAGTTTTTAGAAGTCTCTTATGCATAGTTTCCTTTTTCCCTATTTTTTTTTAAAAAAGTCTTTCATTTTTGAGATTTTCTGCAAGTATTCAGTACCTCTTAACTCTGGTTCATTTATCTCACCTTTACTCTTGAAGGATATGTTTGCTAGATTTAGAATTCTCATTGAGTCTTTTCTGTTGGCACTTTAAAGATGTTTCTACTGCCTTCTGGGCCCCCTGGATTCTGATGAGAAATCTGTAGCTACTGAAGTCACGATTCCCCCTAATGTAATCTGCTGTTTTTTGCTCTTGCTGCCTTCAAGATGTTTTTCTTCCTATTAGTTTCCAGTAGTTTGGTTAGGATATGTCTGAGCATGCTTCTGTTTGCGTTTATCCTGTTTAGGATTTACTGAGATTCTTTATAAATTCGTGTCATCACATTTGGGGACATTTTATGCCATTGTTTCTTCAAGTCATTTTCTCTCCTTCCAGGGTTCCAATGGCATACATGTTAGACATTTTCCTACAGGTTCCTTTAATTGCATTCAGTTTTTAAAAAATATTCTTCTCTCTATTCTTTTTTATTTTTGTTTTTGTTGTTTAGCCTCATTATGTAGCTCAGGCTGGCTTTGAATTCACTACGTAGCCCAGGCTGGCCTTGAACTGGCTGCAGTCCTCTTGCCTCGGCCTCCCGAATGCCGGCATCACAGGCGGGTGCCACTGGCCCGGCTCTCTGCTCTTCAGGGATAATCTCTGTCTTCCATTTCACTGCCTCCTCTATCACTTCAAGGCTGTTGAGCCGAGCAAATGAATTTGAAGATTTCAAATACTGGATTTTGTATTTACATAATTTTTATTTTAAAATATAATTTCTACTTCTCTGCCCACGACATCTAGTTTTCCATTCCTTTTCAAGAGTATTCACCTTTACCCTCAGGAAGATGGTTAAAATCACTGCTTTAAATTGTGGTCATTCTAACAGCTGAATCATCTCAATGCTGCCCCCTGTCATTTGGTTTTTCCCCCTGAGTTTTGCTATGCTGCGTAAGCAGAGCTCTTAGCCTGCAGGTGGAGAGCACAGGTGGCGGGGGACGCAGGCGTCTGGCTTCCCTCGCTCCCGAGGCTCAGTGTCTTCTCTGGCGGGTTCAGCCGCCTGCCCTCCCGTGCTACTCCACGCCTGCTTCCGGCGGCCCCAGGGTGCTTCCGCTGCTCTCATTTTACTGGCTCTCAGGGGACCCTTGAGAGCCCTGGACTGAGGTGTCTGAGCTCTCCTGGGTTATGTGTTACTCTTCCACCTGTTTGTCTGCTTCTAATGTGGTATTGTCTCTTTGTGTCATGTGCCTGCTTAGAACATCCCTTTGTCATAGTTATAGGCAGCTGAGTTAGAGAGAAATGAGTAGGCAGTCAGAGAGGGCTGGGCGCTCGAGGGAGTCGGTGCAGAGGATGAGGACGCAGCACAGCTGTGGCTGGAGGCGCAGCTGAAGACGTTCAGGCCAGATTAAATGGCCAGATTCACATCCTTCCCTAAGGGATGAATGGAAGCTTGAGACTATACTGTCATTGGTGCCACTCTTCGGGGATTCCCTACAGAAACAGACCTTTATCTTACTAGGGGTAGACCATCCTCTTTAACCCATTAAGACTAAGACTAAGACTTTTTTTGAGGTACTGAAGATCGACCTCTCAACCTTGTGCCTGCCAGGCAGGTGCTTAAGCCACTGAGCCAAATTCCCGACCCTAGTTTTTCAAGGCAGGGTCACACTACGTAGTTCAGGCCGGCCTTGCTCCCACTGTAGCCCAAACTGGCCTTGAACTCACAACACTCCTCCTACCTCAGCCTCCCGAGTGCTGGGATTAAAGACGTGCGCCACCACGACCGGCTTTAAGACTAAAACTATTAAGACTAAGACTAAAACTAAGATTCAGATTGTTGAATTCCATAGATTTCTACCTCCCCAGAAACATAAAAGATCCCCGGTTTCCAACTGTGTGCGCCTCATTCATTTGGACACCCATACTCCTCTTCCGAGCCTGTCCTATATTTATTTCTCTCAATAAACCTTTGCTACTCTTAACCTCTGCTGTTCCTTGGAATTCATTCTTCCACTTCAGGGAATATGAACTTGACACATCTGACATCTAGCAGGCTGGGAGTTGTGCCTCCCCTAGGTCACTAGTTTTAGCACAGTCTTGGGTGGCACTATAAACAGATGGCTGTGTTTAACCTGCCACCCTTGCCTGGAGGCCTGGCGCCACCATCAGTTTGACCCACATGCCATTTCGAGATGACTGCCAGCTCCCACAGACGACAGTGGTGCCTATGCAGTGATTTCTGGTTAAATATGCTGTGCTCAAGTGGCCTTTCCGTCTGTGGATGTGCTGTAGAAATGAAGATATCTCTTCTTGAACAATGGTTTTTTAAATACTTCATTACTGGAGAGTTTATTTTATTTTGAGTTCCAGTGGGTTTTTATTGAGACAAATTAACAAAAATCAAGATTTTTCCAACCATCTTTTTTGAACCTCATGAAACTCAGTAGACTCTGGTCCACTTACATGTACATACAACATCACACATCCAACAAACAGAGTCCCACTGGAAAACCTGCCAATTAACAGAGGTCCAATTTTCCCTTTCTCCAAATGTTCCAAAATTTTGAGTTTCGCTGTTCACTTCTCAGTGGAACTGATCCCTTGTGGTTAGGGATACTGGAGTTTTCATCCATTTTGCATGAACAAAAAATTACATTCTTGGCTGGGTGTGGAGGTAAATGCCTGCAATCCCAGCACTTGGGGGCCTGAAGCAGGAAGATCACTGAGTTCAAGGCCAGCCTGAACTACAAAGCAAGATTCTATCTCTCAAAAAAATCACATTTTTAGGAGTTTGTTTTGTTTCAAAAGAGGGACATGACTTTGCTTTCTCCAGGGCCCCTCCCTCAGCTCCTGGTTCAAATACAGTAGCCTGTCTCTTAGCAGCCCAGCTCTAGCCTGCCCTTGCCTTGCCCAGGGAGAATTCTACTAGAGATTTTTTTTTTTACCAGATGTTATTGCTTGTGTCTTGATGTCCCCCAAAGCCTCATGTGGTCATAGGAGGGGCTTTTTCAGAGGGAGCTGGGTCCGAAGTGTGTGATTAAGGGTGTGTGATTACTAAATTAGTCCACTGACTGGTTTGGCATCACCCTAATCCCAGTAGCCTAGACAGAGTATAAACAAGGCAGAAAGAAGCCACAAAGGTCCCGTGCTTGCTCTCTCTCGCCTGCCTGCTTGCCGTGGACCATTGCCTCTCTACCACACCACCATGGAGCCAGCCAACTATGGACCGAAACCTCCATAAACTGCAAACCAAATAAATGTTTCCTCTAACTTTGGGGGTTGGATATTTTATCTCAGCAATGACAGAAAATAACTAAGACACCAGAGAATGTAAATGTTCACTTCGACCGGGATCTGTCAGCCATGAGGGGCAGAGTCCAGGGGCCAGGCAAGCTCCTGCTGACCTCATGGGCCGTGACAACCTTTGAACACTTAACTCTGTACCTCAGAGATGAGTTTGTAGGATCAGAGAAGAGTTTAGATTTTCTTTTGGAGTTAAAAAATATTTATGAATATAAAGTAGAACTACAAGCTCACTAAAGTCCGCACAATTTCACCAAGAAGCTGACTTCCTTCAGCTTCCATAAGGTCAATGATTTTGCCTGACAAAGCTTGGAGAGCTCTTCTTAATACAGACGCAGAATTAGGTGCGATAACAAAGTTGACTCCCTCCTAAGGCCTCGGCGCAGGCATCGTTCATGTATCTAAGAATAATCATGTTTTATCTTCACCCTGTTAATCGTTAACATTCTGAAAGGATCTTTTGAAAATATAAGGACTATACTTAAGAGAGAGGAAAAACTTGCAGGATGTTGAAGATTAAAAAACAAAAGTGAAAACATTTATTACTCTGAACAGCTCGGGAAGTTGATCTTCTCTTGAGAAATGTCAAAACATCCGACTATTTTAGGTTTTATAAAAAGCTTTACCCTGTGGCGGTCAACAGCAAATTCCTATCTCAGGGCAGAAGTAATTAGTGTACTGAGGGGACTAAACCACATTCATACCGAAACAACTATGGCTTTGATTTGCTCGTTATTAGGGCCATATCTAGATTTGCACATTTCAATGTAAGAGAGCAAGCTAGAATTCCCTGACTAGAGCTTATTTTTAATAACAATTGCTACGATGAGAAATATCTGCTGCAAATATGCTGGTAAAACTAGCTTGAGTCCAGGGCTGGAGGCAGCCTCCACTCTTCCTTGCTGTGGGACCTTGAGGAATTCCTGGACCTCCACGGTCCTGATTTTCCTTGACTGGAACCCTGCCTGGACACGACCTCAGTGTGTCGTAAGATCAGATGAAGTCACATTTGCATAGTATCTGAACATCAATTTCATCTGGCCTTTTTTTCTCCTTTTGGCGACTCAAGTTTTTCTTTGATGAAAAATGTTGTAATGACAGGCAGCGAATGATCTTGTAATTTGTGCCTAAGAATTAGCAATAAGGAACATGTTGGCTCCTTCCACAACCTCTGCCCCAATTACACCACGTAGGAGCTTTCTGGCTTCATGGAGAGACATCAGCCTCAGATGGAGAGGACACCAACGCTCTGCTGTTCCTGGGTGCTTTTATTCACACATCGAGGAGGGTGGCAGTGTGTAAAATCTACCTGCACTCTCTCACCCAGGCCGTGAGACCAAAGAAAGCACAGGGAGAAGCACGCTTTCTCTTTCCTCATCAGTTATTTTGTAGGCCAGATATTTTCTTTGTTTGTTAAAAAATATTTTTATCATTTCTATTTTTGAGAACATACTAAATGTTTTCTAACTAAAATACATATGCACATACAGAGAGAGAGAGAGAGAGGGAGAGAGAGAGAGCTATACTAGAAATATCCATGAAACAATGCACTTATGCTGGGCATGGTGGTGCACGCCTATAATCCCAGCACTGGGGAGACTGAGGCAGGAGGAGCGCAGTGCGTTTGAGGTCAGCCTGGGTTACACTGTGAGTTCAAGGCCAAGGACTGCATACTGAGACCCTGTCACACCAAACAGACAAACAAACAAACAAATGAAAACAACAACAACAAATCAAATGTGCTTGATGCAGGGACATGTATAAAGACTGCTAGCTGTAAGAACACATGGAATTTTTTTACTAAAAATTGATCATGTTCCTCCCATCAAGCAAGTCAGAACAAAAATCAAGGAATCAATATTATATAGTCTTGGACTACATGGAAGATGGTGGAGTGGTAGCAACAAATCAGCCTCTCCAAGATTTGGAATCCAGACACTGGAAAACAACAGCTGGGGAAGGGAAGAAGGAGAAAGTGGATCCTTGGACCCAGGGAGGACCTGAAGGAGAACTGAAGCCTACAGAGAAATTGAACAGATAGACCACAATGCAGAAAAAGGAAGGGACAATCTGCATTTTCTGCCCAGCTCTGGGCTCGTGGTCTGAGAAAGAAAGATGGAATGTGCAGACACACAGTGGGAGTGGGCGACTCCGGCAGCCCTCGGGGAGGAGCACACCAGTGGAATGAAGCAGTGACTGGTGAGCGACTCCAGCCCAAGCACCTGTCATGTCCTCTGCAGACAGGGTTGGTCAGATGCCATTTTAGGTAGGGGCCAACTGAGCCTGGGACTCGGATCAGTCTGGTTGGCTCCCTCTCAGTGTTAATCTCCCACAGTGACTGGGCGAGGGGCAATCACGGGAGCCATCATGTTCAGGGAGACACGGGCAGGCCAGTAAGAGATACTCAGTGTTACAAGCTCAGGTCCCAACCCCACCACCAGATGTCAGGTTCAGCCTGAACGTCCATGGATTTGAAAGTCCCAGATCCAACGACATGCCCTAATCCTAATGCTTACCAGCTGAGATCTTCCAGCATGGATCTGGGCTCTGACTGCCTTCTTTGTCTACTAGCAAGAGGAGAATCACACCTTGAATTGGACACTGCCACAAAACTGTAGACCCTAAGGCGGGCGTGGTGGTGCATGCCTTTAATCCCAGCACTCGGGAGGCTGAGGTAGGAGGAGAATTGTGAGTTCGAGACTGGCTTGGACTACCACATGAGCAAGGCAGGCTTGAACTACATAGTGTGACCCTGTCTCAAAAAAAATAGGGCCAGGAGTTTGGTTCAGTGGCTTAAGCGCCTGCTGGGCAGGCGTGTAGTTGTCAGTTTGAGCCCCGGTACCACAAAAAACCCAAAACAAAAAAAACTCTAGACTCTAGAAGAGAACCACAGGCTTGAAATCATCATCTTCTCTCTTTTCTTTCCTTTTGGGTGTCCCCTCCCACTTTTAAAATTTTTGTTTGTTTGGTTTTCTCTGATGTTTGTTTTGTTTCTTTGTGAGGGTGAACATTATTTGAGTTTTGGTTTTGTTTTTGTCCCTGTTTTTGTTTTTTCATTCTTTCCTTTCCCTTCTGTCTTCTTCACCAGTTTTCTGAGACTTGGTAATCTTCCTCTATCCTCCAGCCTGGCTTCTAATCTCTTTTTCTTATTTTCTCCTCTTCTCCTGTTTATTTATTTTTTTGGTACTGGGGATTGAACCCATGACCTTGTGCTTGATAGGCAGGTGCTTGTGCCACTGAGCGAAATCCCCAGTCCCTCTACTGTTTAATTTTTTCCCTATAGGGTAAAATTGTTTTACTGAGAAGATATACACTGTATATAATTTTCTGATTTGTCTTAGACTTCCTTACATAAGTATAAATCTTATATGACTAGAAGTGGCAAATTATTAGTTATCACAGCTTGTCACTTTCCAGTCTGTGTTAGATGCCATTGTTATTGCTGATTGTACTACTTTAGCCAAGGTGACATAGTTTCTAGGATCAGTTGATCTTCCTTATATGCCAATATCTGGATTGTCTGGGGGACATAAACAATACTGCAATCCAGTACCAAAAGAACTAGGTGCTTGGCCAAACAAGCTACATCCTCTCATCCCTAATAAACAGAACAGGAAGGAACCTGGGACAGACTCAAAGGCCAAGAGCCAGCTATGGCGAAAAGACATTTCTGAAAAGTAGTCATTTCCTAAAGAGGTCTGAATACTAGTAATAAAGCTACCTACCATAAGCAATTTACAAACACCAATGTGGAAGATAAACATATAAACAACAATAACAACAAAAAAGAAGAATAAGAAGAAAAGAAAATGAGAAAACATGGAAGCAAGATGTAACCCCAGACCTCTAGTTTGTGCAAGGCAAATCCGGGGGCATTGAGGTGGAAGGAAACAAAATCCATCCAGCTGAACTTTCTGAAACGGTAGCAGTGGAAGTAACAAAGCAGATAAATGAGGCTCTAGAAAAAGACAAAACAAAACAAAACAGAAATAATTACACAGATAATTAAAGAGCTGGTAACCATAATGAAGGACATTGTTAGTGAATCTAGAGTAGATACAGTTAAAAAAAAACAGAGGAGCTTAGGAAAGTGATAGAAACCACAAATGCCCAACATAGGAAAGAACTGGATTCCATGAAACAGATTAAAACATATCCAGGAGATTAAAACTTCCATTGAAAGTATAAACAGCAGAATCAACCAAATTAAGGACAGAATATCAGATCTAGAAGACAGGTTTGTGGTTAGCAATCACCCAATAAAAGACTTTTTAAAAATAGCAAGGCCCAGGGCTGGGGATATAGCTCAGTGGCACAAGTGCCTGCCTGGTAAGCATGAGGTCCTGAGTTTGATCCCTGGTACTCAAAAAGAAAAAAAAAATGGCAAGGGCTCATGAAAAATCAATCCAACAGTTGTTAGATGAAGCAAAGAAGAATAACGTAAGACTGATAGGAATCAATAAAAAAAAAATTCAGAAGATACACAAAGGGCATAAAAAAACCTGTTCACAGAAGTAATGGCAGAAAACTTCCCAAACATGGAAGAGGAATTTGACATATAGGTAAGTGAAGCATACAGAACTCCAACTAGCCATGATTAAAAAAAAAATACTACATGAAGGCATATGATAGTTCAGATTCCAGATATTCAACACAAGACTATCAAAAGCTGTTAGAGAAAAGAAACAAATCATTTATAAGGGAAAGCCCACAGCAGACTTCATGACACAAACTCTTAAGTCAGGGAGAGCTTGGAGTGAATTATTTCAAGCCCTAAAAGAAAACAACCTCTAACCAAGATTGATGTACCCCATAAAACTATCTTTAAAACTGATGGAGAAATAGGATACTTTCATGATGAAGAATACATGAGGAAATTCATAACCACCAAACCAGCAGAAGTTATAAAGGACATTACAGAAAGAGACAATTAAGATTACAATTCCATGATCCACAACAGAATAAAACCACCAGGCAAGGAAAGCAATTAAACAGAAGGGAAAGAAAGCAAACCAACAACAGGAAAATATATGACAAAGATAAGTCAATACGTAATAGTTATAACCATCAATGTAAATGGCCTCAATTCGTCCTATCCAAAATGGGCATCTGAAATGAATATACACTTTTTAGAAGAAGAAATAGAAACAGCAAACAAATATATGGAAAATATGTTCAATATTACTGATCATTTGAGAAACACAAATCAAAACAACACTGAGATTTCATCTCGCTCCAGAGAGAAAGGCTATTATGAAGAAATCAATCAATTACAAATGCCAGTGAGGTTATGGGAGAAAGGAAACTCTTCTCCACTGTTGGTAGGAGTGTAAGCTAATACAACCACTATGGAATTTAGTATGGAGATTCCTCAAAAAACTAAAGCTAGAGGTTCCATTTAACCCAGCCATTCCTCTTCTAGGTATCTTCCTGAGAGAGTTAAAGCCTTCATACCTCAGTGATATATCCATACCTATGTTTATAGCAGCCCAATTTATAATAGATAAGGCTTGAAAACAATCCATGAATAAATAAAGAAAATGTGGTATTTGTGTACAATGGAGTTCTACTCTGCCATAAGGAAGGATAAACGAGTCATTTGTAGTAAATAGATACACCTAGAGATCATAATTTACAGTGAAATAATTAAGAGATAAAAGGATAAAAATATTTTACATAGACTAACTAGGTTCTGTGATCAGAATGTAGTTAAGTTAAGAATCAGTAGCAAAAGGTAATTTTTTTTTGTCTTTTTGAGACAGGGTCTTGCTATGTAATTCAGACTGGTCTTGAATTCACTTTGTAGCCCAGGCTGGTCTCAAACTTGTGATGTTTCTCCTGCCTCTGCCTTCCTAGTGCTGGGATTATAGATGTGTGCCACCATGCCTGGCCCTACAAAAGGTAATTCTTAAGAAAAAAAAAAAACTCATACATAGAGCAGGTGTGGTGGCACATGCTTATAATCCCAGCACTTGGGAGGACGAGCCAGGAGGACTGCTGTGAGTTCGAGGCCAGCCTAAAATACACAGTGAGAACCTGTCTCAAAAAACCAAAACCAAAATAGAAAAACTCACACCTATTAAAGCATTTTTTCATTATAATTGGGTCAGAGAATCAATTGAGAATAGAATAATGAAAATGCCAAAATTTGCGAAATTAATAAAAATTGTACTTAAAAGAATTTGAGGCTGAAAATTCTTATATGAGAAAGAAAGAGGCCAGGCACAGTGGCGCAGGCCTGTAATCCCACCAATCAGGAGGCGGGAGGATCACTGTGCGTTCCAGGCCAGGCTCGGCTACCTCGTGAGACCCTGTCTAAACAAACAAACAAACAAACAAACAGGGGCTGAGGATGGACCAGAGAAGCATCCAATTTAAGTAAAAAGAACACTGGAAAGCATACACAAATATCCTAGGTGTTTTCTTCCTGTAGAGAAAATGCATTTATAAAAGAGAGAAACAATGACAAAAACACGTCATTCTTTTGTAGTCATGTTGCTACGTGTCAGCAGAAAACCATCCTTACCTTCCAATCTCATTCAGCTCAGTATAAGCGGAGTCGAAGTTTTCCTTCCAAGAAATGGTGGCGCCATCTGCAGCTGCATCTTTGGGAGACAGAGAATCCACTGATGACATTGAGGATTTCACATAGGAATAAACAAGGCCAGGAGAAGCACTCCGGCATAACCACAGAGGGGTGCTCACCCCAAAATACGGAGGCTCCATCAGTGGGCAAGCTATTTGTAAAACATCACCCAAGGGAAAACTGACAAGACACAGAGGGACTCCGGAGTCAGACTCTCTCTGTCATCTCCCTACACCAAAGGAAAACTCAGGATAGTCAGAAATGTAGCTCTTGATGGCTTAAAAGTAGAAATGTGTCCCTAGCACCACACACACACACACACACACACACACAGACTCTGCCTAGCAAAGCTGATGAGCACTGAGGATGCAGGGAGGGTGGAGAAGGTGGGGAGCGGCACAGGCCAAGGTGGGAGGAGGGGAGGGGCGTGCTCAAGTGTCCCTCGGAGGGCTCTGACCTGCGCTGGCCGCTGGCTGGCAGGAGCTGCTCCTGTGCCCTGAATGCTTTAACTTAGACCACAGCGATTCTCTGGCAGCTGTACCTTGTATGACGGTAACGATATATGCACACGCACACACACCAAGAGCACAGGTCGATATATATCTGTGCTGTGGGCACCGAGGCTGAAAACCGTGCTCATCCAAGCCGACTGAGGGCTGGCTTGGGAGGGGGAGCCGCACTGGCAGCCTGGCTCTTCTGATCCACATTGGTCGCCTCAGGCTGTCCCACCACAGCCTGGCTACAGCAGGAGGCGGCTTACCATGCTGACTTCCGAGGACCTAAGCCACGGTTTCTCAGTGAGTCACAGGTTCGTGGGAACAAGGCGAAGTGGCCGGAAGGGAAGTGACTAGGCTGGCAGGGGGAGCAGGGGCAGAGGACATGTCCTGACACAGCTGGGGAAGACAAGTGGCTGCGGCCCCCTGGGGACTCCAGACTTCCTTTAATCCAAAGAGCTGTGGGCCGATGCCCCGAAACTCCGTGACAACCCCAGCCTCCTGTCCTCCACACACACAGGCTGCTTCCTTGCATGGCCTGAAACATCACTATTAGGATACTCCTTTAGGCTAGCAAGTTTCTTCTCCTAAAATGCCCCTGCGATGAAGGTGGGCAACATAAAAACCACGTTTGTAAAATATTCATGTTCATATAGTCATAAGCATATCTGAGTTCATTTCTAACAAACATACATAGAACTATATCTGCACTGACTAGAGGAATTCTCGGAGGGTGTGGCTGGCTGGGTGGGGCCTCAAACATTCCCTGTGTAGGGAAACCACCCGGCCGGGTTGCCCTGCGCTGCCTGTCTGAAGCTGGGGGCCGGGACTGTCCTGGATGCCGTGAGGAACGCGGCTGCCTACACAGACGCCCGGGTCAGAGTGGGCTTTGTCATCCTGTCTCCCAGGGGAGCACACAGAGCTGCCAGGGCTTGTGACTCCCTCCATGTTCGTTTCTGGGGTGATCCTTGGCCCTCCTGGGAACCCTGCAGGCGCAGGATGAGCCAAATTGGCAGATCTGACCTCTGGGCCGAGATACTCAGAGGCCACTCAATAGAACCCTTCACTGGGCACTGAAAAGTCGCTTGACTAACGCTGCCAAGCAGCCCCAGGTCACCCTCCTCACAGTGGCCTGCCGATGCCGGAGAGCTCTGGACCGTGGGCCGGGCGCCTCGCCCCCACTGTCTGGCCGGGACTCACCATACTCTGGAAGTCGCACAAACTCCGAGGGCTCGCTGGGAAGGCTGATTCCCCAGGGGTTGCTGGCACTGACTCTGAACTGATAAGGACACCCAGGACTAAGGTCTTCAATGACGAGGTAGGTGTCCAAGGTCGAAGCCACCGACTGCTGCCAGACTTGGGAACCTAGGGCACAGCGTCAGAGGACAGGGAGAGAGACAAAGCCAGAGCCACACTGTTTCAAAGATCTTCAGCCGCAAAGAAGGGAAAACGGACACATCTGATTCGACATATAGTTGTGGTCACTGCATTAGCCCCTGAAAGACTGTGGTCAACTGTGGCTTGCGTGGGTCTAACCCAGACCCTAAGTGACTGAAGAACTGTTTGTTGATGGCTGTGGAAGATGTCAGCTCATGGAGTCTGTCGCCTTCCAAATGTGCAAGCGTGAGAATCAAAAGATGTAGACAATACTGACGCTACAGAGGAACGTGTGGCAAAGGGCTAATTAAACTGCAGGAAAATAGTATACATCGATGACCCAATGAGAGAAAGTATCTCTTTGGAAATTGAAACGAGCTGGAGGTGAGCACTCGGTGTATGTAACACACTATGGGAGTCTTTGCCACAGTTCTCCCACGAAATTCTCTCACTTAAACCCAGGGAATCTGATGAGGTACGAGCATAATAGGAACCGAGCCTCAGAAATACTAAACAATCCGCCCAAGAGAGCTTAGCGATGGAGAGGGCTCTCATCGAGTGCTGCTCAGACAGTCCTGACCTCTGTGAAATGGGTCTCCCGGCTCAGCATTCTAGCCTTGTGCTAACCTGGGAGACCCAGTGTGGTGGCCTAAGAAAACTGCCAAAGTAAATCGCTTTTTTACTGTGCAGGGCCTGCTCACTAGAAAAGAAGACAGAAGATTTAAGAGAAAGTAGAGAAGAGGGAACGATTTGGGCTGGGGAGCGGGTAAGCAGTTTCTATCTGATTGCTCCATTTATAATGTGATTCAGACGTATGTTATTAACAATCAGAGCTACCTGGACATGTTATTTATTTATTTAGGAGGCATCTTTTAAAAACTGATTCTTGAGCCAGGCGTGGTGGCACACACCTTTAATCCCAGCACTCGGGAGGCTGAGGTAGGAGGAGCGTTGTGAGTTCAAGGCCAGCTTGGGCTACAACGCAAGCGCAAGGCCGGCCTGAGCTACATAGTGCGACCCTGTCTCAAAAACTAAGGCTGGGAGTTTGGCTCAGTGGTTTAAGTGCCTGTCTGGCAGGAGTGAGGTTGTGAGTTCAATCCCCGGTGCCGCAAAAAAACAAAAAACAAAAACTGATTCTCGATAACCAGATGGCAGGGTCAGTTGTCTCCAGTCACTAACGAAATATATGCACTTGTAACACGTACATGTCACAAATTTTAAAAGCTTAAATCACAAAATTTTAAATTGTGCTGTTAAAATATGAATGCATACACATGCTTTATGAATTTTATCTGGGGGCAGAGGAGTGACAAATTAGCAAACTGTAGCGAGCTGGGACTGGTGCTAGCCCTGCCTCTTACTAACCACAGTCTTGCATTTTTATCTGTAGGTCTTAGTCACCTCATCCACAGGTCCTGATCGTCCCCATCTGGGTGCAGTAAGTAGAGCAGGGCATGGGAGGCACTTTGAACCCCACTCTGGGTTGCAATCATGTCAGGGAGGTTCAGAGCCCTTAGTAAAATCAGCTGCCCAAGATTGCAGGTAGAAGGCAACTAGAGCCTGGCCCAGAGGCCTAGGTGCTGGGTTGGAAGATACCATGAGGCAGGGCCTTCCAGAGACATGGGGGCTCAGGCTCCTGTCCCTGAGGGGCCTCCCTGGAACAAGTGAAGCAAAAGAGCGGGGCGCGCACCTTCCTCCCGGTACTCCACGGTGTACCCTGAGATGGTGCAGTTCCCCGTGCTGGCTGGCGGCAGCCAGCGGAGAATCACAGAGGTGCAGCTCCTTTCCTGGGCGATGGGACGGTTGGGAGCTGCGGGGACACCTGTGGAGACAGACATGAGGGTCAGGGATGCTTCTGCAGAAGCCAGCACTTCTTCCCACCAGGGAGAACGGCACCTTGGAAATGTGGCCTGACCTAGTCTCAGATGCTCCCTATGAGGTCCACCAGGCAACACACCTTTCCCTGGACCCACCGGGGGCTTAGGACTCACCCTGTGGTCTGATGGTCTTCCTTGGGCTAAGCATCGCGTGCTAGGAAGGAAGTACGATCAAGGAACCACACAGGAGGCTGCAGTGGTTGGCAGAGAGCTCTTAGCAAAGATCAAAGATGCACTCTCTTCCCATTGGCCAAAACTTTATTTTGGAATTTTCACACAGTATCATTTCTTCCCTGGGTCTCGGGGAGCTTTGATCATATTCACTTACAATGTTTGACTAACAACTTCCTCGTGACAGAGAGCAGAACGGTGGTGACCAGGACTGCAGGAGGGAGGGATGAGGAGTTGCTACTGAATGGATGTTATGGAGTTTCAGTTTGGGAGATCAAAAGAGTTCTCTGGATGGACGGATGGATGGATGGATGGATGGCAGCAGAAAGTATGAAGGTACTGCCACTGAGCTACTTAAAAATGGTAAGATGGTAAGTATTATGTTGTGTTTTAAAAATGCCTAGAAGTAGTACAAGGAAAGAGAGAGACCGTACCTTGCACCTTGACTGTAGCAGATGTGGACGTGGTGCCGTGGTCATTGGTGGCTATGCAGGTATAAATCCCACTGTCTTGGGGCATCAGGTTGCAGATCTTCAGGGTGATTTCCCCAGAGTCACTAGGGACACAAAGAGACATCCACTCCTGACACGATTTACTGAGGGGTAAAATCCCAGAGGGTTGGCACGTGGTGTGCTGAGTGAGAGCCTGTAGGCCCGGGGCTGGCCTGCCCCATGTTGACCTCCACCCTGGGTGACCACCTTGCCTCTGTATCCCCATGGCCTCATAGAGGGATAAAATTTGTGGAAATGAGGGTAAGAATAAGGAATTACATAAGATAAAAAAATAGAAGATGATTTGAAATATATAAAGTCCTGTACAAGTACCAGCTAGTAATATAATGAGTATTTTATATTATCACTAACAACTTGGTCCTAAATTATTTTCAGTCACACAAATCAATAATGACTAGTACATGCCTTTAATCCCAGCACTTGGGAGGCTGAGGTAGGAGGAGCGTTGTGAGTTTGAGGCCCACTTGGGCTACAATGCGAGCGCAAGGCTGGCCTGAGCTACCTAGTGCGACCCTGCCTCGAAAAACTAGGGCTGGGAGTTTGGCTCAGTGGCATAAGTGCCTGTCTGGCAGGCGTGAAGCTGTGAGTTCGATCCCTCATGCCACCAAAAAAAAAAAAAAAAAAAAAAGACTAGTACAGAAATATGAGAAGACTAAAGAATAAAAATACTTACATACTTCAAATCCTGCCTCAAAACAACAAAGTGAATTAAGAAAAGGTAAATTCCTTTACCAGGAGGACCCCAATGGGAGAACTGCCCCCAAAGGGTTAAATCAGAAGCCAGGTCAGCCCTCCTGCTTCCCAGGGCCGTGATTTATCTCGGGCTCCTCACAAGCCCCATAAAGCACTGACTCTTACACCAAGTTCCTGGGGGCCACAGATGTTTTTTGACCTGGTTGGGAGTCACGGTTGACAACACTAAGAAATGATAGTATTTTTCTCTGTTTCACACACGCGCACACACACACACACACACAGATGTTAAGTCAGCGGATGGAAGTTTCTTGGTTTTAGGTGTTCCTTCCCTAAGTGATTCTTACGTGGTTAGGACTTGCTATTGTTTGTCCACTGAGAGCAGCAGTCCACAATGAAGCTCACGGTTAGTAGCAATAATTGTTAAAAGAACGACTGGGAGATAGTCAACTGAATGGTCAAATAGTTTTCTTTTTGTAGAAGTATGATTGTGGCTTGATTTTCTATTGAACATTTTAGAATGAGTCCTTTTTCTCCCCTTCTTGTGAAAGTGTTCTTAGGTCAGGAATTAACTGTATCAGTTTCACATCTTCTTGAAGGGCCCACAACACACCAGGGTGTCCAGATGGGAGGACCTCATTCCTACCCCATGTCTGGGGCCTTCCTGTCCTGACCTAGAGATTTCCCTGCGGGTCCTTAGGGACTGATCATCTAACATGGCTGCTGTAAGATGGGGACTGTGAAGGCTGATAGTTGACCTGAGATATAAAAGTTTATGATTTTCTTTGTCTTACATGGTCCAGAACGCGGTCTCCCCAAACAGTTCCTGCTGGCCCCAGACGTGTGTACCTGGTGCTGAGTTACATTAGCCGTGTCGGCCGGTGGTGTCCCCAGGCCCGGGCCAGGGCAGGTGTAGTGTGGGCAGCTGAAGTCACTCCTCGGTCTTACGGCATGGGTTGCTCTATCAGGAGTCTGAAAACCTATGGTTTTCCCCTCAATTTCCTGATGAAGGTCAAGTGCTGGGTCTCAGACAGGCCGTGGGGCAGCTCTCGGGGAGACTAGTAATCCACACGGAGCTGCAGGCCTGATCGAGCCCCAGATGCAGCCGCGAGCTTACCAGGAGGAGACCGTGTACGTGGCCGAGTTGTCCGTGTGCAGGATGTTCTGGTCCGGCCCCTTCCAGGTGACGCTGGGCTTCGGCCGCCCACACACCTTGCACTGCAGTATCACAGTGTCCCCGAGCAAGCAGGTCACATCCATCAAGGGCACGAGGAATTCCGGGGCCACTGTGATCAAATTGACATCCATTCACCTCATTTGTAACCACTTAGGATTAAACAGCCATTTTAAAAACACAGTATTCTCATCCCCGCTCAAGTTGTATAGCAATTGAAATAACCTTCAGCCTAATGTTGTTGAAATATCTGGGTTCCTTCGAACAGTATATTAAATGCTTATTGTACAGGAATTAGAAAATACATAAAACACAAAAAGGAAGGAAAGCTCCCTGATCCGGAGATAGCTGCTGTGAACATTATACAAACATACTTCTTACCAAAATTGAATCCCCTTAAATGTATTACATGTCCTAGTCTTTTTTACTGAATAGTTTATCATAGCACCTTTCTTAGTCCATAAAAACAGGAGTATGTCACCATTGCTCAAAGTCTCCACCTGAACACTAGAAATACTGTGATTTATTTAGCCAATTCCCATATTCTCAGTTCTACCCCTTTGTAACTCACCTTCTTGGATGAAATTTGGATTTAAGATCTGAAAAACACAAAGAAAGAGGAAATTGCTTGAATCCTAAGCACTTAAGAGAGAACAAGACTTCCGCCCTACTGAAATAAACAGACAGCACCGTTTAGGAGACGCAGCTGCAGCCCCACCGGCCCCCGCTCTGCCGCTGGACTGCCGCAAACCCCTCGCCGACGCAGAGGGCACTCGGGTACTCCCCTGCCTACTGCGGGTGTCCTGCAGACTCACCGTCCCCCGGAGGTCTGGCACGCGCGGGGCCTCCTCCTTCTCCCGCTCCTCAGCTGCCTTCCTCCCCTGCCGCACACGCCCTCCCCCCTGCATTCAGCACGCACGTGAGCAAAGCGGTCACGCTGCTTCTTCCCAGCTGCAAATCTCGAAAAACACAGGACCTGAGCCCCATCAAACTGGAAGGGTCACCCAAGTGAGCTCACCCAATGATTTCCTTCCAAATATCTCTGTTTCACCCCTGTCCCCCCAGCAGAGGAAACTTCCTTTTGAGCAGCTGAATGCAGAGCTTCTCTGGCTGAAGGGAAAAAAGACGTCTATCCGTCCATCCTGTCCCCACAGCACCTCTCGTAGCCCAGGTCTCCGCAGGGCAATGCGAAACCACTAACTGTCGTGACCTCTGTGACACAGAGGCGAGCAGGCAGAGAGCCGGGCTCTCTGAGTGACTTGCCCGAGCTCACAGCCGGCTCATGGAGGAGGTGCTGGGGTTCCCTGTGCGCGCCATGCTGTCTCCGCAGGGCAGACACTACAGTCAACTAGCCATTCTGAAAAGTCACCCCTTCTTGAGAGCACAGGCACTTTGATACCTTCCCTCTGCCCCGTCCTTTGTACTCCCTCTAATCAGGCCAGGGCGAGAGCAGACCACGAGACCTGGCATGGTGGGGGACGCGTGGACTTCAGGGTCTAAGACCCAGGGGCGACCACCCTGTTTAGTGGGACTGCACACTATTTACTTAACTAACATTAATTAACACCAATTTCTTCCCCTGTAACACAGGGATAAATGTCACGAAAATTACATGAAATATATATGTCAAGTGCTTAGCACAATGCTTGACAAACAAGGAGTACTCGATACCTATTCAATAAAGCTTATCTACTTCAGTTTTCCTGCTCCTAAGCAGCTTATTATTAAAGTGGCTGATCTCTCATAGTTTATCTCGCAAAATTCTTCCTTCATAGTGAAGCCTGAACACTCACATTCCTCGCAGGACAGCACCCTTGCCACTCACGTGCCTGTGTCTTTCCGCTCCGACGCTAACATGCGTGGTCGCTCTGCGTCCTCCTCTTTGGGAGGGCCCCGGGTGAGCCCCACTGAGCACAGACATGATGTCCTTCTTTGGGTTCCCCTTTGTGACTAATGACCCACTCACACCACTCAGTGGATCACAAGTGGGCTGCAGAACTCGCTGTGCCGAGTTCTAGGGCTAAGTGTCCCAGCACTGGCCACTGCGGTCCCCCGTCTCAAAGGCACTGAGGTTACTGCACAAACCAGCGCTTCTCAGTCCGGAACCAGGCCAGCTTTAAAACACAAAAAGACCCATGTCCAGGCCTCAGGCCAAGAGAGTTTATTTACTTTCTGCTTTTTTTTTCCTTTTCCTTTTTCTTTGTTGGAATGTCTGCTTTATTGGTGTGACGCGGGGTCCGCCATCAGTTTTGAAAGCCCCTGCAGATGCCCCCACGTGCAGCCTGACTCGGGGCCCGTGGGAGGTTCTGTTCTGTCCAAGGCAACTGAAGGATGAACCAGCGTCCCACCCTGAGGCCTCTGTGGCGGTGGGGGATGCAAGCAGGCATCCGGGAAAATGGGCCGCTTTTGTCTCCCCTAAGGGAATCCTCTGGTTATGGTAGGGGAGGAACGGAAAAGGCGGCCCAGCCGGGCAGGTAAACAACCACGACCCGGTAGGCAGCACTGAGCTACAGAGGGCCTGGTCTAGGTGGGCGGGAGAATTGCGTCCAGGTCGGCCACCGACAAACAAAAGGAAGCCGAGAAAGTTTTCTGACCTTTACCGTGGTTCTCTCAGAGTGGGGCATGAAGCGTGGCTCTTCCCTCTCTAAAGACGCTGGCTGAGCTCCTGTTCTGCGCTAAGTCCCGTGTGCGGTTTTGTGGACACGGAAACACTGAGGTACGGGCCCTGCCCTTAGAATATACAAAACAATCAGAATTTGGGGTGATGGTTTTCTTTCTTCTTTTCTTACTTGGGCTTTCCAAAAACTCTGCAATCAATGTGTTTCGCCTTGGTTAGTTTCTTTCAAGGGATAAGAAAGATGCCGTCAGAGCTCCTAGACTCCAGCTCCTCTGCAGACAGTGGTCCCCTGCTGCTCATCTTTGTGTCTCGGTCCCCTTACCCAGAATCTGCATTCAATACATTTCCGTGAATGAATATTTGACCTTTGGCTTCATTTCAGTTTTCCCAAGAATTTAGTACTAGTTTATAAATAGAATCTCAAAGTAGGACCAAAAGATAGATAAAACCATGAGTTATGGGTGAATGACTAATACTGTTTGGCTACGGCATGCTTGCAAACACAGAAGGAATGCAAACTTTGGGGAAATGATTAGAAAGCGGTGCAACCCACAGCCTCTGAAAGGGGGCATTCACAGCAGCACGCGGCGCGGCAGTAGCTCTGGAGTCCGGGAGAGGCAGAACGGTGGCCCCGCCCCAGGCCAGACACACTCTCCTGCCTTGAACACCATTCTTAAAAAACCAGGTTTTGGTTTAGTCCGGAAGCTGGGGGGCCATCCTGGAAGGGCTGTTGGATGCAAAGACTCAATTGATTTGATGATTTACTGAGCTGGCCCTTGTCCAGCTTGCAGTACCAAGCAGAGAGCAGGGTGACACGCTTTCTACCCTCAGTGGCCAGTTAGTGGGGAGACGGAGTTCAATGACACGTTTGATGTCATACGTGATGGGTGTTAATGACCGGCCTTCAATAAACACACAGCTTGAAACGTTCTCCTACCCTGCTCCTATTCAATCAAAAGTGCTCCAGTGCAGAAGCTACCCTGAGTGCTGTGAGCTTCATGCAATGACCTGAGTTCCCATCAGGAAGGCGACCCATGGGGGAGCAAGACATCCAGTGCATGCCAGGAGTCTCATGGAGGAGGCAACTGCCAAAGTAACAGGTTCATACATACATTTCTCTGAAGTGCTGGGGATTGAACCCCTGCCCCCAGCATGCTAGGCACGCACGCCACCACAGTATTACACCACAACCCCCTATTATAAAATTTTAAGTAGGGCTTCAAATTCTGCACAGTGGCAGGGCTTCTATAAGAATATTCCAAACTGCTACTCAAATAATTTCTTATTCCTCTTGTCACTTTTAACCCTAACTAGATTATATATATTATTGAATGCATGTACTGTATAAGAAGCAAATGTTCCTAGTTTGGGTGTAGGATTTAATGGGGATACTGGACAGACAGGTAGCCAACTGCAGCTTCTCCATCTGGAATGAACTGGTGGAAACCATCAGTCTTGGCTGGCCCAGGAGAAAAGAGACCAACTTATCACAGAGTGTGGTCGAAAGTGGTAATACTGTCACGTCAGTGGTGCATGTGGCATTGGGTGGCATAAGCCACTCTCACAGGCTAAACACCTTCACTTGCTGCTCCAAAACCCTGGAGGAATGCGGAGGCGATGTGATTTATTTCCATTCCCGAGATGGGACGAGGACGTGAAGGGGAAGACGCTGGAGAGCGGCGGAGGGCTGGACCCGCCAGCGCCTGGAGCTCAGTCCAGAGCCCTTCCCATTACAGCACGCAGGGCGGCAGGAAGCGCTGGGGAAAGGCACTGTGCAACTTTGTCCCTGGTGCCAAAGGCCCACCTGCTTATCTTTGCTCCCTATGATTCTCTTGATGTCACCTCCTCTTTGTCACCTTTAAACTCCTCCAGCCAGGACCCAGAGCCTAGGGAAGGTCCACACTAAGGGCTTTCTAACTTTGACTGCGGATTATGGCCATTAGAGGACACATCATCTTTCCTCTCTGATAGGAGGCAAACAGGGAAAGGCCTGGGGAGGGTCGCGACATCCTTCTCGTGTGGCAGTCTAATTACCTGTGGATTGGTCCACGGCTCCCTGTGAACCACATGTAGGCAAGGGGACCAGATCTGATGCAGAAGTGCTCCACATTTGTCAAGTTAATGAAAATTTACAACGGGGGAATTTTGGAAAGGAGAGCTGAAAAAAAGTCCTGCCATGACTTGGAATGTTGTTCAAGTTCCGTAAACTGGGAAAACTCTTCAGCATCCCAGTGACCAGCCAGCGTCTGAGATTCAACTGTAGTCGTCTTCTTCCTCTGTGCTCTCCTAAACGCTGGGACCCAGGGCTCTGCTCAGGGGCTGCCATGGGTCGGGGTGTCCTCCCCGTGCCGCCAGTGCCCTGCCAGACTGGGGCGCCCTTCGAAGAGAGCAACGCTGGCATACATTTTATTACTTTTTCTGAAATTAAAAAATCTAGTATTGTATGTTTTATTTGTCCTATAAATATGCGAGTTTCCTAAAGTAAAAATAAATAAAAGTTGGAGAAAGACTACTTTTCTAGTAAAGAGATTCCTAGCTTGCAGCCTAAGCACTTTGTTTAGTGGGTATCGGCAATGGCTGACTGTTCACTGTGCACCTCATTGGTGAGTCAGGCTTTCATGGTATTCGTGTTGGTATCATCTCAGACAAACCACAGACACATGTATTCTAAGAGGGGTGACCGGTCTCTTTCTCTTCATTTTCTTTATCCGGAAATGAAGAACTGAATTATGCACTTTCAGATTTCCCCCAACTTTTTCTGAAAATAAGTACACACAAGAGTATGAATTGGGTAACAATTCCCTGTGTTAAATATGTTTCCTGGTAAAAAGTCTGTGGTTACTTTATGCAGCATTAGAGTTGTAAATTTTATTTAGACTATATACTTAGTGGTGTTTTTTTTTTTTGTCTTTTTGAGGCAGGTTTTTACTACGCAGTTCAGGTTGGCCTTGAATTCATTTTGTAGCCCAGGCTGGTATCAAACTCACAGCAATCCTTCTGCCTCAGCCTCCTGAGTGCGGGGATTATAGGCATGTGCCATCATATCCAGCTCATTCACTTAGTTTCGACACTTTGTGGTTCTATTGCTTATCAAACTTTTGATGCTTTGACCAAGGAAGACACTATTTCAAAGGCAAGTTAGAGGAAGCAATTGTGTTGAATCAGTTGTAACACAACACTGTTTGCCTACTTGCAGAATTTTCTATCAAAAAAAAAAAAACTCATAGGAAGTAAGATAGGACAGAGATTACTCACGATGTATCATGTCACACTGTAAAACCAATGAATAGGGTTAAAGATTTGTATGACCAGAGGCAAAAAGAGCAGGTAGGGAATGCAAAATAGAAGTTCTGCTTTTTTCTTTCAATTACCAAGAATCAGGCCTTGGATAAGCTGCGATACTGCCACTGTGCAAAGCCTACTTTTTTCTTGAAGGATAAACTTCCTATATTAAATAGTGCTGTTAGGGGAGGTCGACCACTGACATTCAGATTTAGAAAAGCGATCATATAGACACAGATTTTCACTAGAGTTCGGAGCCCTTCTCCCATTCCACCCCCCTCTGCACCCCAGCAAGCTTCTCGTAGACTTGGAAGGTTCTGTTTCTGACCAAGAGATTATAATCATTTTATTGCAGGCATCCTTTCTTCACCACAAGTCCAAACCCAACAATCCTTTTTCCACCACTGTGGGTCGTCTCTTCCTGCCAGCCCTGTGTGTTTCCTGGACAGTCAGTATCATCGGTCATGTAGTTTAACGTAGCACCTTGCACATATCAGAAGATCCAATCCTTGTTGAATCAAATTTACTGAGGTCACCAGATGGACTAGAACCGGGTCTCCCGGTCACCTCGTCGGGTGATCTTCGTTGGCACGTCCAGGTGTGTGACCTGGGGTACTCATCGTAAGCCTTGCATGTTGCTCGAAATCAAGTTTTCCTTCCTTGGGAACCGGAGAGGAGGCAGGATGATGTGGTAGCCGGGACGGGGCAAGGAACTGGAATCTGAAGCAGAAGCGGTCAGGGAGGGAACACGGTGCTGCTGGGGTGAAGCGCAGGCGTCCTCTCCGGGAGACTCCGGAGCGGGGGCAGCCCGCCCTGAGTGCCTCTCGGGAAGGGTTCAGTGGGGCCGCGGGTGGCAGGGCTTCCTCCGAGGCAGGACGGAGCCCCATGGCGTGGTCCACTGGCAACTTAGCTTCTTCCTTCTTGGAGGGAGATCCAATGGTTTTCTTGATTTTTCTTCGAATTGGGAAAGCAATGTAGTAAGAGGAAATGTAACAGGTAAAATAATCCAGTATTGAATAATATAAACTGAACTTGAGGATCTTAAGTCTACTTTTTTTTTTTTTTTGCCAGTCAGTGCCCAAAACTCTGAGTAAAGATGAAATTCTGCCTAGAAAACCAATTGTCAACTGACTTCTGAAGAAAAATACTCTGATCCCATTTTTGCCAAATCCGTCATGACCCAATCACAAAACACTTTTCAAAACTACATAGTGATGATGCTGAAGGAATAAAAAAGTCAAAGGAAACTCAAGTCAAGAGTCCTATGCCAACTGAGAGCTATCCCGAATGAGCTAAAACTTCTCTACACTGCCTCCTCTGCTTCCTTTACGATTGTTTCACATGAATCTGTGTGGACAGCAGGAAAGGGAAGGATTTTGGATGGTGAGATCTGGTAATAAAATTAACAGATTAAAACATATATATATATATGGGCCAGAGCTGTAGCTGAATGGTAGAGCACTTGCTTGAATGTGTGAGGCCCTGGGTTCAACCCCTCATACCACATGTAGAAAAAAAATTAAATGAAAATGTCTAAAAATTTTCCACTTATTTCTTTTCTTTTTCTTTCTCTCTCTCTCTCTCTTTTTTTTTTTTTTTTTTTTTTTTTTGAGACAGGGTCTTGCTATGTATGTGCTTCAGGCTAGCTTTGAACTCACTACGTAGCCCAAGTTGGCTTTGAAATCACGGTGATCCTCCTGCCTCAGCCTCCTGAGGGCTGGGATTACAGGCATGTGCCACCATGACTGGATTTGCTCATTTCTAAATAAATGTAAGATAAGCTGAAATTTTAAAAATGTTAATGTGGATTTGGGGGGGTATAGAGGGGAAAGCGGAGAAGAAAGAATTGAGATGTTATGTACTCGTACTAATTTCTCACAACATAATCATCATGTACGGCAAAAAATTAACAATTAAAAAAAGAAAAAAATGTAACAGTCCCAAATAGCAAAAGACCTATCTATTTGAACTACTTCCTTATTCCTCAAATGTTTCACTGTCATTCAGGTCTAAGTATTTTCCCCTATAACCATGATTTTTCTTTGACTCAATCAATTGTAATGAAAATGCTTTTAATTTCCAAATGACTTTTTAAGAAGTGTCTTCTTGTTACCAGTTTCTAACTTAATTATATCGTGGTTGAAAACTTGGGGCTATAAGCTGTTGAATCCTTGGGGTTTCTTTTGTTGTTGTTGTTGAGATTTGCAGGGTCAAATTGAGAATGCAGGGTCAAGTTTTATAATGAGTTCTGCGAGTTTTTTTGAGGAAAATGTGTAGTCACTTGTTGGCTGTGGGTCTCTATAGATGTCCGTGTGTCAAGCATGTACATTGTTTCATGAGTATTTCTAGTCTAAAACCTTTTCCTGCACCCCTTGGTATTCTAGTACATTTAGTGTATTCTCAAATATACAAAAAGACGAAAGTGTGATTTTTTTAACAGAATAATGAAAAAAGTGTATCACCTATCTCACAGACAGTTGAGGAACTAGGGACAGAAGAGGCGTTGGTGGCCGTGTGTGCTGCGGTCTCCAATGGCCTTTGCAGCCAGACCTGAGTCAGGAAGGGACAGAGTTGGGGCCAGGGATGGTGCAGCGCGGCTTCTTGGGTCAAGATCTTGACTTTGCATAAAGTCTTCATGCATGAGGGTTTCAGGGTCTCTTCCCTTAATGAGTTGGCTCTGATTACATCCTGCCCCTAAATGTCTTTTCCTGGTGAAGCAGCGTCTCAGTCTTTAGAGCCGCAGTAGATTAAGATGTGTCCTGTGGACACGACAGTGGTAGGTTGATCTGGGGCTCCTTGGGAGTCCCCGAGTGGGAGTGTGCATGGCCTGATGCCTCTTCCTTGGCCCCTGGGCTGTGCTCAGAGCTCCCATCCCTGCCTCTTTCTCGTGCTTCCTCAGCCCTCCATGAGCTCCTCTCCCCACCAGTGTTTCCGTTCGTCCTCCTGATGCACAGAACAAGTCATGCTAACTTGCCCTGAGAACCTCTGCCACATCCTAGCACTCACTGGACTAAGGCCTCGTTCCCAGCAGGTCCCTCCAGGTCAGCACAGTCTCCTCGCAATCCACCTGCTGGCTTGACTTCCACTAGCTCTTCTCGTGTACCCAACCACGTGCCTTCTCATCCTGCGCTGGGAACCTTCCTGCCTCAGGGCCTTTGGTTGTGCTCTTTCCTCACCCTTTAACTTCCTTGAAGACTGGTTACATCCTATCAGGCCACCCACTGTATACACCCACATGACGAAAATCAACAGAGGGCGTTTGCTGGCCTTCCTGGGAGACAAGCTGCCCAGAACACATAACCTTCACCTCACTGTGCTCGTCTCTCTCACCTGGAAAACTGTAATAATGGTGATGGTATCCGTGTCCTGACGCTGTTGGGAGCAAAGGGTGCTACACAGAGCCAGGCACATAGAAAAGACTAAGTAGTAGCTGCTATTACTGTGAGCCCAGTGTTTGAGTATATAAATATCCGTTGGATAAAAGGCTGAGAACAATCAATCACTCCCTCTCCCTGACTATTAGAGCAACCTGTAAAGTTTGCTGTGCAACAAACAAGCTTGTCTTTCCCCACTGTTGTCTCCTTTCTTCTTCCTCTTCTTCTTTTTCCTGGTTTTTTTTTTTTTTTTTTTTTTTTTTTTTTTAATGGGGCAGGAATCCAGGACCTTTGCATTGCACTACAAGCCCAGGTACCACCTCTCCTTGAATTTTCTAAGGAAGTCTTACTAAGTCACTTAGTTGCCCAGGCTGGGCTCAAACTTGCCTCCCTGAGCACTGGGGTGCAGGTGGGCACCACCCTGCTCACTGTGTCCGTTTGTCCACTGTCTGCTTCCCGGCCCTTCGCAGTGCTCACTGCAGGGCCTTGTGGTAATCAAATTCTGTTCAACCGTGAGACAGTGGAGGAGCCGGGGCACGTGAGCCTAGGGTGACATGCGTGGGGGTGGGGAGGGGTTGGCCTCTCTGCCCCCACAGAAGGCCCTTTCAGCAGTGGTACTCGTCATCTCGACATACACGAAGTAGGCCAGGCCTTCAGCCGAGGGTGAGGACTCAACCCAGGGTCTGCTGAGTGACAGCGCTGGCCCGAGACACCAAGTCAGACACTTCCAGCCCACGTAACTGGCTGCTGTGTCTGGGTTCCTGAGCCCCTGGAAAGGGCATGCAGGAGTGACTACCCTAATAGTCAAGGGACTACACCAGTGGCGGAGGCGGAAATTCTTCCCCTGCAGGCCGATGCGCAGCAGGGGAGGGCCTGAGCCTCATGGAGCTCCGGTCTCTCAGGTACCTCCAACAGACGTGCGCTTTTCATCAGCTGCGTGACCCTGACCTCTCTGAACCCACTCCTTCTGGGAGGGTAATAAACCCCACCCTCCTTGCTTCGCGGCGGCTGTGAAGAGTAAGAAGCATAGAGGATGTGGGCAGTGCGTGCTTTTCATAATTTTTCCTGAGATGAAACACCAGCTCCCGCTAAGCCACCTTCTCTTGGTGGCAGAGTATCAATCAGCCCCTGCTTAGGGAGGCGTGATGAAGCTGGGCACAGAGAAAGGGTCTCCAAGCCAAGCCCATCGGATGAATTACAAAGAAAATATTTTTTGAAATGAGAGGAATGCAATGCTTCACTTTCTTTTCCTCCCGAGGCTTCTTTTCATTAAATAGTCTTTTTATAAAATACAGGAACAGGCATCTTTGGAAACAGGCCGGTCACCGCAGGAGGTCAGTCACCTGACGAGGCTGTAGACGTTTCCTTTGGTCTGTCCAGCCAGGCTGTTCTGAAGCTCTGGATCTGGGACAAGGAGCCTGGAGCAGCGGAGGTGGGAGCCGTAGGCCAGCTCTCGGAAGAAGGGAAGGTGGGGCTGGGCAGCTGTGGGTCTGTGGAAGGGAGGAGGCCGGCTCTGGCCTCTTATGCCATCTGCAGAGGCAGAGATGGAGCCAGGAGGAATCTGCCCCACCCATCCTGCCACAGCCCCTGCAGTGCTAGCAGAGTCCTCCCGCTCCTTTTTGTGCCCAGACCTCACTGTTTTCAGTGGCAAACATCGCCACTGAGACCTGCACGATATGCCCCTGTGCACTGAGAGCTGCGTGGCCCCCGAGGGGCCCGAGACTCAGGAAATCTAACTGGTCCATGGCCACGAAGCTGATGGCGTGTAGACCTCAACTCAGGTTTTCTAGTCCCTGTCTGATGTTCTCTCCATGTGAAGCACTTGGTGTGACTTGTTTAAGTCATCCTTCAACCTTGGAAAGCCAAGACTGGCAGAAACAATTTCCTCTTTGTGGAGCTGGAAAACTGAGTAGCACATTCACGCAGAAAAACTGGCACAAGGAGACGAGTCTTCTCAGCTACTGGAGTCTGCATTTTACATGGAATCCAACCAGAAGTGGGGTGCTAGAGCTGCTGCAGGACAGTGTGGGGAACCAGAGCCAGGGAAAACCAGAAACTGCATCAGGGAGCTTCCAGTTTTCTAACAGAAAGCTACAACTTCGGAGTTTCATTTCCTCTTTTTAAAGTGAAGGGGCTGGCAGAGGCTGGGCTGGGGAGCAGAGGTGAGTAGACAGGCACTGCTTGAGGGGCACATGGTGAAAAGGTTCTCAAAATGGATAGTGGTGAAAGTTGCAGAATGTTGTGAAGGTACTTAATGCCACTGAATCATAGTCTTAAAAATGGTTAAAATGGCTGTGGTGCACACCTGTAATCCCAGTGCTTGGGGGGCTGAGGCAGGAGGATTGCTACGAGTTTGAGCCCAACCTGACCTACATAGTAAGTTGAAGGCCAGCCTGAACTACAAAGTGAGACCCTGTGTCAAAAAAAAGAAAAGAAGGGCTGGGAGTTTGGCTCATCAGCTTAAGCACCTGTCTGGCAGGCGCGAGGTTGTGAGTTCGATCCCTGGTGCCGGAAAAAAAAAAAAAAAAAAAAAAAAAAAAAAAAAAAAAAAAAAAAAAAAAAAAAAAAAAAAAAAAAAGAAAAAAGGCTGAGTGCACGCCTCTAATCTCAGCACTGGAGAGGCTGAGCCAGGAGGACCATTGTGAGTTTAAGGGCAGTCTAGGTTACTGAATGAGTTCAAAGCCAATCTGAACTGCATAGTGAGACCCTGTCTCAAAAAAAAAAAAAATAAAATGATCAGTTTAAATTTTTGTGACAGTAAAAGAAAAAGTGAGAGGGGAAGGGAAGTAAAAGAAAGATGCATTGTGTACAAGTACCTGAATGCAATCGTTATGTACTGCAAATGTGTACTAATACAAAATTTTTAAAAAGTAAGTGAAGGAATGGGGTTCACTAAAGATTTCCAAGTTTTCGTTGACTGTGAAAGTCTGATTCTTGCCCAGATTAGAAATTTCCTCTAAAATTAGCTTCCGTTTTCCGCTCATCCTTCCGAGCCCTGTCTGAGATCCCTACGTGGACCTCGCTCTCCGAGCGAAGGCTCTGGTGTTGTGGCGCAGACGCTGGCAACATCGGCGCTTGGTCTGGGTGGCGCACCTAGTGCCTGGGGCGGAGGCGGAGCTGGGTCGGAACCGGGACACACTTTTACTCTGGGGCACTGAGTTTCTTGGCTATCAGTGGTAACAGGCTTTTATGCAAAAATCAAAGTGCACGAATTAGTTCGATTTCCCCTAAAAACTGGTCTGAGAGTCTTCATCGCCATTGGATACAAAGGCTCACGTCGGGGAGGCTGGCTGGCCTTCCAACCCCGGCGTATCTGCGCAGGTGGAGAAATGGCTATGAAAATGCAAGAGCTGACGCAGCCCTCAGAGAACATTTTAGGGGCAGCGTGGTGGTGGGAATTTGTGTAGCCGGGGCCCTAGGGGAAATCCAGTACTGCCCAGAAAAGAGGCAGGGTTTCTTAGAGATGGGCATCGGCTAAGAGGGCAGATTCTAACCCTGCTCTCTGGAACTCTGGCTCCAGCCTGGGGAATCCACGCAGACACAGCGGCAGGGTGCGAGTGAAGAAGCTGGCAGTGGGCGTGTGGTGTGCGCCCAGTGAATGGCAGTTAGTCGTCTAAACTGTGCGGGAAAAAATGAATTCGCTTGTTCCCAAAGCACAAGTGTTTGGTTCCTACCCTGATTTAGCTCTTCTTTCATGGAGAAAAACTTCTCACATACACTCTTCCCTTCTTTATTCTGACCCCAAAAGTTTAACCAGTGCGAAGTAAGGCTGAATTATGGACAGACGCTTAACTTTAGAACAGCTTTCCAGGCAGTGTAGACGCAGATGGGCAGGAAGCTGGACCGCAGGAGGTTGCACAGACCTAGAGCCAATGCTACGGCAGCTGGGGCTGGGGCCTGCGGCACTGACAGTGCGCGGGCTGTGCTTGAGGGTATCCACAAGGCTGCCTCTACAGGGCGAGGGTGAGGATGTGAACCCCAGAGCCAACTGCTTCCCTTTACATAACTGGGTGCTTTGTCAATCAGATTCCTAGGGTTCAGAGTGCTTTATTTCCTCTTATTTAGCTTCCAAGAATGTGCCCATGTCTTGTCATAATGCCACAGTGGGACAGGGAGGTGTGTGTGGGGTGAGCAAACCGCTGGTGTTCCAGTAGTGACGTCAGGAACTCCCCCTACTGACCACGGACTGAAAGGAAGTCTAGCACTGGAATGAATGGGCTAACTTCGGCCCAGGGCGGCTCATCTGCAGGGCAGGATTTGACATTTGGAGACCCACTGCAGGACAGTCACATGGTGCCAGGATGTAGCAGGAGTCCCAGGAACAGAAGCTCAGCGCAAGCCAGGGAGGTGGCAGTTTAGTTCAATGGGTGCAAATCACACCCCTGGGACAACACTTACACGGGTGCGTCAAGTTTAGGAGATGGAGGTGACGGTGGGAGCCCAGGCTGGGTCCCCAAAGAAGACCCCGAGTGATCAGTTTCACGAAGTAGCCGCCCACCTGCAAATTGGGTTGGATCTTGCAGTGCAGTCCTGGACACCCCTCTTCTCCCGCCTGTGTCGCAGTGAAGCTGCACACACCCTTTGAGAAAATCCTCAACTCACACTGCTGAGGTTGGTTTTGTTCATTTTATTTGTGTCTGAAAGTACTAGACATGCAGTGCCAGGATGCTGGCTTCCCTTGGTGCCTGTGAACGCACCCGGAGCTGAATTCGAGGTGGCAGCACACATGGAAGAGCCCCTCAAAGGCGTCTGCATGTACGCATGGCATGGAACACAGACCTGTGATGGAAACTTCCAGCCACGTCTCCTCAAGGGTGTGGGGTAACTGAAATCTCTACCTAAAGAAAAATTTGTGCCTTAACCACTGTGTTTGAGAACTTTCTGGATATGCATCGACATGGTTTTCAGCTTTTCTCTGCCCAGCATTAACATTCTAATATCTTTGCTTCTGCACTTTGGTCCACATCTAAGGGCCTAAGTAAAATGAAGAAGAGCCTTGGAAGTGTATTCAGTGTGCAAAGCAGGATCAAGGGGAGTGTGTGTGAGTGTACTTTCCTCCCTTAACACTCCAGAATGGGACAAGATCCCAGATTACCTGCTGGAACAGACACCTGGCTCTTCCCCATGTCCTGTTTGTAGCTGGCATCTTCAACACTTGCCAGCTACATTTCGGTCTGGAGATAAGGAAGGCACCACTGGCACCTGTCAGCTGCCAGGTGTTGAACCCATGGCTACAGGTGAAATGCAAGGAAAGCAGAGGCAGAAATTTCCCCCAGCTTCCTCATTCCCTAAGGTATATTTAGGTTACAAAGGCCATAGCCACACTTCCCACAGTGGAGCCCTCCACCGACACATGCCTGCCAGATTTAGCTGTGGCAACACCCATACCCGCAGGGCAGTATTTTGCCTTGGCAGAATTCCCACTTCACCCACTGGTCCCTGGTCTCATTCAACTCTGTTGGCTTCTTCCACAGTGGACTTACATACTCTAGGGCCTCATGGTCTCAGGTTTTATTGTCATAGTATGGAGGGAGACTTCTTTGGGATTAGGTCAAACTAGAAAAAGAATAATCAAGGTGCATCTAGGTAGGCATAAAGCTTAGGGCTACTCAGACGAAAAGACTTTTTTGTTTGCTTTTCCAGTACTAAGGATGGAGGAACCCAGAGCCTTGCACAAGCTAGGAAAATACTTTACCACTGAGCAACACCCCAAACTTTTTTTATTTTTTATTTATTGAGACAAGATCTTGCTCACTTGCCCAAGTTGGCCTCAAACTTGTGATTTCCTGCCTCAGCCTGAGTAGCAAGGATTAAAGGTATGTGCCACCATGCCCAGCTAAGGAAAAGGCTTTTTAAAATTTTTCCTATTTTGGCATTTAGATGAAATCACTACTTTCACCTGCTATTGGGGGTAGGTAAGAAGACCTGGAGAAAGGCATTATAATTTAATCTGAGAGACAAAGTGGCAAGGATGGCGAGTTCTCCAGGGCCTGTAAATTTAGGATGGGTGTCTCGGTGTGACCTGTGTAAGAGCCATGTTTCTACTACCTGACATTCGGCGAAGTCCTACGTTGACGCTCCTGCTGGTTGATGTATCTCCCACACCACTCTAACCCTGGAGTGTGGGCAGGGTCCCCTGCGATCCCTGTTTCTGAAGGGATCTCCACCAAGCCAGGGAGGGAGACTGTCCTGAGGGTTTCTCTCTCTTCACGTGGTGGGCAGAGCACTGATCTCGGGGCCCAGAAGTGCGCAAAGCTGGGCTAGGAGCTGCTCTCAGCCTACTTTATTCCCTGTCAGTTGGTCACCCCAGACTCACACTTAACCCATGATTTTGCTGGAGCACTGAGGGAGGAACAGATCCCCGTAAAGAAGAATGAGATGAAGCAGATAAAGGGGAGAGGAGAAAAGAGGAGAAAAAGGTGTGGAGGGGAACAGATGAAGAAGAAAAGAAACACTAAGTGGGCTCCAGTCCTTAGCCGAGAACCAGCCACCGTTCATAGCGCTGGCACCAGGAGACACTATGCTCTGAGTCTCAGGGAATGAAGTTGGGTATTTCCCACATGAAACCAATCTACTAAAGAAAACATCGAGCAAGCATTCAAGAAAACGACATGCTTTTGTTCTTAAACAGGTACTGAAGTAGTTTTCTACCAAAATTAGAGCTAAAATAAAATATGGTTTAGTAAATGCAAAGGAATTGAAGTTATCCTATACATATTATCAGACCGTAGCACAATGACATGGAAATCAATGGCAAAAGAAACTTTAAAAACTACATAAACATGTGGAAATTAAATAACACCATCCTGAACAACCAATGGGTCACATATGAAGTCAAAGAAGAAATTAGACAGTTTCTACAATTAAATGATAATGCCCATACAACATACCGGAACTTATGGGATGGAATGAAAGCAGTCCTATGAGGGAGATTTATAGCAGTGAATTCCCACATCACGAAAACTGACTGAGCTCACATAAACAACCTAATGTTGAATCTCAAATTTCTAGGGGAAAAAAAAAGCAAGTCAAGGCCAAAGCGCAAATGAGAGAGGAAATTATAAAGATCGGAGCATCAATAAATGCAACTGAGACTAAGGAAACAATATAAAGAATCAATGAATTGAGGAGTTGGTTCTTTGAAAGATTAAATAAAGTTGGCAAATCCCTAGCTAACCTTGTTGAAAAAAGGAAAGAAAAGGCTTAAATCCATACAATTAAGAATGAAAAGAGTGAAACCACAATAGATCCTACAGAAATCCAGAAAATCATCAATACCCACTTTGAGAATCTATACTCAAATAAGATAGAAAATACAGAAGAAATGAGCAGATTCCTAAATACATATGAATTACTAAAGTAATTATCTGAATCAAAAAGATATAAAAATTCTAAATAATCCAGTATCATTCAATAAAATTGAAGATGTAATTAAAAATCTACCAACAAAGAAAAGCCCAAGTCCTGATGGATTCACTGCTGAATTCTACAAAAATTTAGAGATGATCTAATGCCACTACTTCTCAAACTCTTCAATGAAATTGAATGGGAAGCAGTACTCCCAAAGTCATTCCTGGAAGCAAGCATTAGCCAGATACCAAAAGCAGGGTAGGATTCAACCAAAATAAAAGAACTACAGACCAATCTCCCTAATGAATATAGATGCAAAAATCCTCAATAAGATACTGGCAAACAGAATGCAACAAATCAGCAAGAAAAGTATACACCATGACCAAGTAGGATTCCTCTCAGGGATGTGGGGATGGTTCAATGTATGCAAATCAGTAAATATAATACATTGTATCAACAGAGCCAAGGACAAAACTCACATGATCATCTCAATAGATGCAGAAAAAAACATTTGACAAAGTCCAACACCCATTCATGATAAAATCCCTACAGAAAATTGAAATAGATGGTCTTTATCTCAATCTGATAAAAGCCATCTATGACAAACCAACAGCCAAAATCATACTAAATGGTCAAAACCTGAAAGCTTTCACTAATCAGGAACAAGAAAAGGATGTCCACTATCATCATTCCTATTCAAAATAGTTCTGGAAACATTAGCCAAAGCAATCACACACAGAGAGAGAAATAAAAGGAATAAGGATAGGAAAGGAAGAAGTTAAATTATCATTATTTGTAAATGACATGATACTTTACATAGATGACCCCAAAAACTTCACCAAAAGACTTCTAGATTTAATAACTAAAATCAGTTGCATAGCTGGATACAAAGTTAAGCACTCAAAAATTAAAAGCATTCCTGTATACAACAAACTCGATGAGAGAAAAACTAGAGAAACCACACTATCACAATAGCACTGAAAAAAATGAAATACTTAGGAATCAATCTAACAAAGGAAATAAAAGATCTTTACACTGAAAACTATAGTACACTGAAAAAGGAGATTGAAAGGGATATCAGAAAATGTAAAGATATCTTTTGTTCTTAGAGAGGAAGAACCAAAATAGTGAAAATGGCCATACTCCAAAAAACTGTTATACACATTTAATGCAATCCCAATCAAAATACCAATAGCATACCTCACAAAACTAGAGAAAACAATCCTTCAATTCATTTGGAACCAGAAGAGACCTAGACTAGCAAAAGCACTTCTAGGCAACAAAGGTAAGGCAGGGGTATCACAATCCCTGACTTGAGCTACTGTGATAAAAACAACATGGTACTGGCGAAAAACCAGACCTGAGGATCAATGAAACACAATAAAAGATACAGAAACAACTCTAGACACAGCCACCATATCTTTGACAAAGAGGCCAAACACCTTCACTGGAAAAAAGATAGTCTCTTTAATAAGTGGTTCAGGGTAAACTGGCTTTCCACAGGCTGAAGATTAAATCTCAGCCCACATCTCTCACAATGCAATAAACTAAAATCAGAATAGATCAAAGATCTAAATATTAAATAGAAACACTAAATCTGCTGGAAAGCAGAATAGATGAATTCTTAAAGACATAGGTTTAGGCAAAGACTTCATGAACAAAACCCTGATCTCAAGAAATACTACAAAGAACCAACAATAGGGATCTCATCTTATTAAAAAGCTTTTGCACGGCAAAATAAATCAACAGGATGAAGAGACAACCCAAGTGGGAAAAAAATTTTGCCAGTTATTCCTCAAATGACTAATATCTAGAACATATGAAGAACTAAAAACAAAACAAAACAAAACAAGACAAAAATCCCATGCATTTAAAGATCCAATCAAAAAATGGGCATTTGAAATGAATACACACTCCTCAGATGAAGAAGTATGAATAGCACACAAATATATGAAAAAATGCTCAACATCATTGGTCATCCAAGAGAAGCAAGTAAAAACAATACTGAGATTCCATCTCACTTCAGAAAGAATGCCTATTATAAAGAAATCAGCCAATAACAAATGCTAGTGGGAGGGTAGACTGGTATAACCACTGTGGAAATCGTGTGGAGAGTCCTCAAAAAACTAAAAGTAGACATACCTTTTGACCCAACTATTCCCTCTCTTGGCATCTTCCTATAGAATTAAAAGCATCATACCACAGCAACATATGCACACCCATGTTTATAACAGCACAGTTTGTAACAGCTAAATCTTGGAAACAGCCTAAATGCCCATCAACCGAAGGATGGATAAAGATGTGTTTTTTTTTTTAAATATATAATGGGGTACTACTTAGCCACAAAGAAGGATAGACGAGACATTTCTCGGTCAAAGGATGCCCCTTGAGACCATACTCTTAAGTGAAATAAATCAGATACACATGTGTAAATATCACACTATTCTCTGGTATGAGAAACCAAAAGTGTAAATAAGGACCAAAATGTACAGTAGACATTGTGAAATAGGAAGAAAATGTTCAAACGGGAAGGGGAATTTGGGAGGGGAGAGGGGGAAAGGCAGGAAGGGAAAAGACAAAAAATGAGAAAGGAAAAAATGGAAATAAAGTTTTTGTAAATAAGGAGGGGGAGAGGGAAGGTAGGGGAATAGGGAAAAGAAAGAAGCAAAATATACCATGTGCAGGTACAAATTCTCTATGATGAATATTATCATTATGTATATTTAAAATGTACCAATAAACTTAATTTTAAAAAAGGCATTGAGGTAGGGTTTTCTACCAAAATTAAAACTGAATTAAGGTGTTCTTCCCCCTTGGTTTGGACGGGACACCAAAGATGCTCTCATATCACAATGCATCCTGGAATGGCCGATCACTTTAGCAAGGTCACTAGGACAGAATACATTTAACTTTAAGGCAATCATTGTAGGAAAAAGGACAACAGAGCTGCTTCTACCTCCATACTAGTATTAGGGTCAAGATCATCACACTCTGACTCCTCGGAACTGTTCGTCTCCTTGGTTGGCAGCATGAGGAAGAGGAAGAAAGAGAACACAGTTAGAACACAAGTTGCTTTGGCTTGGGAGAGGAGCGCATCGGAAAAGCGCGGGGCGCAGGGGACTGGGCAGAGAAACACCCGGGGCTCTGAACGTGGGCAGGAGCGTGCTCTGCAGGGAGAGGGGGCTGGGACTGTGGGCAGCTGCTCCTCTCACCGGAAGGAGCAATGGACGCGACCTAAGGAAGTGCGAGCGCTGAGAAGCTCGGGGACTGTCTTCTGCGAGCCCGGGCTTCCCCGATAAGGAAGCAGAGCATGTCATTTCTTTTCCCCAAGGAGGACAGTAAGAATGGTTTTCAGTTCTTTTTATTTTCCTCAGGAAGGCACAGAAAGCGCCAGGTAGATAATCCCACATTGTAACACTATTAAATAATTAGCACCAAATTTCCATTGTCCAGAGGCAGACTTTTTCAGAGTTCAACTTAAAACAGATCATAGTGTTTCAAAACAGGAGAAAACAAAGTCTGTGAGTCTGAAGTAACAGACGGATTTTTACAAAGCAGTAACTTGGGGTTCGTGATGCGCACCTACCACGTCAGTGCACAGCGGAGGCAAGGAGGATGCGTAAAGCTGATATTGTTTGAACTCTGGGGAAAAGAAATGAAACTTTACCAAGGACACAGGGCCCTTGATCTCCAATCCTCAGCCTGCACAGGGCCAGGGGTTTGGAAGGCATTCTTAATCTCCATAACTGGTATGTATTCCCAGACCTAGGATACTGACTGAGCAGCTTGGAGAAACTGAGTATGAATCAAGCATCTTTCATTTCTAAGAAAATAATGCTGCAGGTAATTTTGCTATAAAACATCTGCATAGTATAAAGAGAAAGTTATAAAAAAAAAAAAGAGGTACTTACTTGAATTGAAGTCGCCGGGAGAAATAAAGACTAAAAAATACATTGATTTTGCATGCAAAACCCTGCTGAACTACTTCCCCACTGGTCCCCGTACTGGGCAAAAAAATAAAATATATCCCCACCCACCCAGACTGCCTTGAGATGGATAACGCTGCCCGGTGGGAGTACACGGGGAGGACGCGGCTCCAGAACACCTTACTCACTTTAACAGAGACTTTGTTGCCCAGAATATCCTTGGGTTTACGAGGCCCTGTGGCTTCATTTTTACCCGTGTTCTCCACTTCTGCCCGCTTTCTCATGCGTAGTGTATGCCATGAACATGACTTCCTGTTGTACCAAAAAATGCACCAATCAAAATGGCAGGCCGGGGCAGAGCGAAGCAGCAGGCTAACTCCCCAGCCTCCGGTCAGTCAGTCAGTGCCAGAGGCCCCACAGCTGGGGGCCGGCCTTGCCTCCCAGAAGTCAGTGAGGATAAACTCTGACCCCGCCCGGAGGATGAACAAGGGTGACTGAAGCGTGTCAAAAAACATGAGTTCTAGGTTACTAAACTCTTTCCCGAAAGGTTTTCGATCATCTGATGGAGCCTTCCAGGACTAGGAGCTCTCATAAGGGCAGGGGAGATGGAGAGGGCCGGAGTGGGGGGAGATAGGACAGACAAGGGGCGTATATTCGACTGTGCATAAGCTGCTGCGATTTCCCCACGCTCTGACAGGAAGACCCCAAAGCATGACTGGTGAGTTTCCATCTCATTCTATCTGTTTGGGACGGCCACTCCCAAACACTGTAGGAGGGCTTTTTGGAGGTGGGGTGGGAATTGACTTAATGAACGGTTGAACACCACTTGTGTACCTGGATACTATAGGGCAAAGGTTTCAGGCCATGTCCTCCGTATCAGTGTTTGTGAGTACAGAGGCACCTCACCTCACGAACTGAGTGTCTTTATGATTTTGGGGAAGACGGCTGCATTTGTGTTTGTCACCCAGTGTGGAGTTTGTGAAGAGAAGTGAAATTCTGTCCAACGCTTTTGCTGGAGAACTGAACTGCTTGCAAATAAAAGCAGCTGAGAATCAAGGTACCACTGTATAGAGTTCTCTCAACTACTAAGAGGTCCTAGAATTTCCCTGCTGGGATGAGACCCAATATGTGCCCCCCGGGAGGTGACAGTGGCAACGTCCCTTCACACCATCCTAACTTCTGTTTTCCAGCCAGGGGTTTGGGATACTTTTTCATAGATCTATAAAGGGAAACCCGAAGCAAAACTGTCGAGCTCTCCTTTTATCAGGACCCCAAAACAAAGACAGTGGAGCCACAAACAGCGTTGAGGTTCCTGGGCAGGGGTGTGACTGCAGGGTGTGAAGTGACAACCAGAATCTGGAGTTAAGTGAGGTTTGGTTTCCCATCAGGGTCTCCTTGTCAAATGTGGGCCCACAAAGACAGGGCCCCATGAAGAAAACCATCCTTCACGGGGAGATGCAGGTGAGATTTAGAAGGAAACAAAATACTCCAACATACATAGCTCACCCCTCCCCCACACCCATCCACAGGTTAGGACTTTAGGTCATCCCAAGGAAGGTGCTCTAAAAATGCAGTACTTATCACCCCACATATGGTCTCAACAATTAACTAGAAGAGGAAAAACCAATCACAGCTACGTTCTTGTAACTTTTGGAGAAGTGGGCCTGACATTGTCTTGTACCTACTGTCAGCAGCCTCTCTAGGATGGCCTGTACCTTTGCACCTTGCTCCAACTATTTTGTCTCAATAGAAGAGGCAGAGAAGCCACCCTTAGACAATATCTCTCTGTTAACTGCAGACCTTCACCTTCTGGCTCCTCGCTACTCCAACTCAGATCCCTAGTTCCTTCTCACAAGGTCTCAAGTCAGGGAGATCCCTGCCAGAGAGTCCCCAGCGAGGCAGCGCAGCATGTATGTGTGTGTGGAGGTCAGGCGTGTGCCTATGTTCACTGCCATGCTCTGGGGTCTTCCGTATGCTTGGCAAGAAATGATAAATGTTAAAAATAATGTTCAGAAGGAAGGTCACAAGAACGTCAAATGGCAGCATGGGCTCGATTTCAGATTCTTCTTCCCAGAAGCACTTGTCATCATGGTTGGGGAGTTTCCATCTCATGGCCACAAGCCCAAGGACTGATGTGGTCACAGGGATTCCATGACATTTGTCCTGTAGGCATCCTAACCAACTCTGACCCTGTGGTCATAGCAGGCCCTGGGGAAGTTGTGGTGAGCAGTTTCTCCTCACAAACATCGATACCACTCTTAGCCACTTGCTTTTCTCCACTCCACCAACCCTTGTGCAAAGGAATCAAAATGACTAGTGTGTGTCTCAGAGTGTTTCCCCTGCCTGATCCCCTGGAAGTGGGAATTCATGACCAAAAGATCCAAGGTGAGGAGGAAGAAATGCTCAGTGCCTGAGAAATAAGAACATTAGTCAGTAGGAACCAGCTTCGTAAAGCACTTGATTAATAAGAACTTCGGTGTTCTGAGGACCTTTATTTCCAAGGCTTCCTAAAAGGTGCCAAAACCAAGTGTCTTTAGAATACAGTGGACTGGGCCTCAGGGGCTGCTGCTAGCTTCGCCAGCCTGTGGTTACTTGGTGAGGCCAGGGTGACACCGGTCGCTTTCCCCTCAGTCTACAGGAAGGGCTAAGGCAGTTTGGTGCTGCTGGTGCCACCACTCAGGCTCCTCAGGGCATCGCCTGGGCATTCTGTGGGGACACACACCAAGCTCGCCTCTACTCTACTCATTCATTTACGTCAGCACCGCCAGTTGCTGGAACCCGCTGGACAGCATCCAATCTGCATCGCTTTCCATCTTGTAAGTTAGAGAAATAAGGCTGTTTTAGAAGGGGATGCTAGGATTAGAGCGTTAATGACAGAGGTACTCTGCGTAGGCCCAAACTGCCAATGCATTCAGCCAACTCCTAAAGTGTAGACAAAAAGGGGAAGGAGGAGGAGGAGGGGAGACAGAGGAAGAAGAGGAGAGGGAAGAGGAGGAGGAGGAGGAAATGGAGGAAGAAGGAGATTCACTTGCCCACTTAAGGTCTGAGAATAATGACGGGGGATAAAGGGTCAACTAGACTTTAACCTCATTAAAACATGCTCATGGTGAAAATTTATTTTACATATTTAAAATAGTACATTTAAAATTATTAGTTACATTACAGGTACAATGATGAACATTGTGACTCTCCATTATATTGCACAATCTGACTTCATCCATAGGGTTTCTTTAAATAGTGCAAAGTACTTTATACAGGAATGTGCTCGGAAGGGTCTCTGCAACCAAAATAAGGAAAAGAAATATCTTACAAATTACTATGAACATATATTAAAGTGATGGGGGGAATAAAAAAAAGTTACAATCTGTACAGAGGAATCTCCATAGACAACCAAAAAGTTTCCTCTCTCTTGGGAGAAGCAGCAGGCCTCAGACCTTTCCAGGTCTGGTATTTTTGCTAAGATCATTTTTTGGTGCCAATCAAAAAAAATATATATATATATCAGTAACTTCATACATTATAAATAGAAGTCCAGTTCAGTGAGTTCCGTGGCGAGTGAAATGCAGTAACGGAAGGCGTGCCTTTTGTCACCTAGGGTTTCAGTAGGGCGCTTTGCTTAATGAGTAGGGGAAAAAAAGAGGAGAAAAAATGAACAGAAAATTATAAATGAAAAGGGAAGAAAAACCACCACCTTTAACAACCAAAACTCCAGAACCACCCGGCTGGCCGCCCTTGCTGGGGTGGCTCCAGGGACACTGCGGGGAGCCGCAGCGACGCACTACCGCGTGTCTGCCTTGTGTTCTTTTGTTTGCTTTTGAACTTTTCAATCCACAAACTCCTCTCCCAGGGAAGCCAACGAGGCACTTACTTGATGCTGCCATCACTACTCTCCGCTGCCACCGGGGCTTTGCTGAGGGGAGCCAGGATGCTGCCCGGGACCCAGCCCTCGGCTGCGGGCGAATGGTCGCTGGCCGGCTGGTACACCAGGCACATGTTTTGCTGGTTGACGGCGAGGACCTGGACCACTTCACCTTGGCTCACACAGATTTCATTCTCCTTCAGTGCATAATAATCTTTGATCACGGCCATAGATGAGGTCCCATTGCAGCCCCCCAGGTCATTCTGCTTGGAGAACAGCACATGGGGACACAGACACAAGGAGGTGGGTTTATAAGGGCCTGGCTCTGGCCACACCACGTGGCTGAGGGCCAAACTTCCCAGCAGAGGGGTAAAAGCGGGATGAACACTCCTTGATAACAACATTAGATTCACGAAAGTGCTTTGAAAGTGTGTGTGCGTTTTTTTAATAGCAATGTTTCATACAGTGTTATAATCAGGGGTGAACAGATACAGGCACCGTCCAGCCCCAGCCCCGGGAAAGGAATAGAGACCTTTAACCTGGAAGCCCCTTCCGCCATTCCACTTTCCTGACAGCACTGTCTTGCTAACAGAAGGAAGAACCTGGCACCGGCACAGGGGTACATGAGCACCTGGACAGAGTGAGATCAGGGCAAATGTCAGGCCAGGGGTCACAGCTCTCCTTTGTGGAGAGAACAAAGAGCCTTGCATAATACATTTTTTTTCTTTTTGAAAAGCATCAATTGTACATGCCTGTAATGCCAGCACTTGCAAGGCTGAGGCAGGAGGATTGCTGTGCGTTAAGAGGTCAGCCTGGGCTGTATAAGCAAGTTCAAGGTCAGCCTGCACAATATAATGAGACCTTATCTCAAAAAAAAAAAAGCATCTTCCTCTATATTCTGACCTTCCTTGAAACAGGTATAAGAATGACACTTCAAAACAAAAACAAAAACAAAAAACTAAAAAAGACACTTCCATTCAATTCAAAGGCAAGGCCATGACCTTGACCCGACTCCCTGTGTGAACAGAACTCCTGTAGCAAACCCCTCTCCCTGCACTTGTCCACACAGCAGGTGCTGCCCACGTGCTCTCTGCAGGTGCATCAGCACCAGGGTAGCCACTGCTGGACAGACCCGTAACCCCCACGGGACCCTGCGCCTGCTAACGCTTGGTGAGAGCCGGAGCTCCTCAGTGCAGCTAACAAAATGCCAATGTGACTTCAAGCAAATCACAAAGGCAGGGTATTTTAGGGTGAAAATCATTTCCAGGTGATGTGATGAAATAGTGTGGTACAATTACTATAAAAAGAATTGAACCGGGCCATAAATAATTGTAACAAAGACATCAATTAATGATTCTGGGAAAAAAGACTAAACCTGTAATATGGAACCACAAAGGTTAAAAAAAAAGGTAGGTGTTCCTATTCCTAGATTCATTCTAGAGAAAACTGAGGCCTGATGGACTAGCTCATCAAGGTTTGAAAGCAAGTAAGTTTCAGAATTTGGAATAGAAACCAGATTGCCTGATTCCTAATCTGGCACTGTGCCTATTTCCCTCTTGTTCCTATGGCCTTTTAGGGCCAAACTAGCTGTGCAGAGTAGGCTGACAGTTAGTCTAAGGCTATTCGCATGGTGGTATCTGAAGGGTGGGTGGTGGACACTGGCTTCCCCCAACCACTCGCCAACATCAGCTTCTCCTGGACCATCAGCGCATGGACAGTGGACAGCTGGGTGGAGGAAAGGTAGGTCATCATTTGGAAGGGCAAACACTCCAGCTGTGACTTTTGGAAGATCTACACGACTACTTGGTTTGGCAGAATTTACCTGTTCACATGCTTGCCATTATGATAACCCTTACTGCTGTAAAGTTTCTACAGACAACAGTAACCCTTTAATGTAGAGTATCTGAGCCGGAGGGGACCAGCCTAACTCAACTTACAAGGGGAGAGAAAAATAATCGCGACTAGGCTGTATTTGGTGGACTGTCCCTGCTAAAGTAATCAGCATAAAAAGACGCTCCTTGCTAAGGTGACTTCTGAGGCTGTGCCTTCCGGGTTAGTGAGAGTGGGGGTAAGAAGCTGCCACTTACCTTGCTTGACTCGAACTTGTCGCCAGGTTGGTGGCAGTCAAACCCTGGACTGCCATTGGAGGTAGATATCTTCAAGGGTGGCACAGGTGGGCTGTAGCTGGAGCCCTTGGGAGGCTTCTCAGAGCCCACAGGCACGGAGGAGTAGGGCCTGGGGCTGGCCTGGGGAGCCCGAGCAGGCTGGGACCGCATCACGGCCGTACTCCTTTCTTTCCGTTGATACTCAATGGGTGACTGCAGAGCTGTAGGATAAGGGCAGACTTCCTAAGCTTGGGAATGACACAGGGATCTGGAGGCCTGCTGGTCCTGGGCTTTGTGTCAGACACAGTGTGACGAAGGTATCACTCTTGTTTCTAAGGAATGGCGAGAACCAGGGCACCTATCTAAACAATAAAAATACAAACACAAAATGATGACATAGTCCAGGTGAGGTGCTGTGCAAAAGGAAGGAGAGGCGATCAGGCTCTGTGGTCTGTGCATGTGCAGGTGTGTGTGTCTGGGTGGAGGACGGTGATAAACAGCTTCAGAAGGGGGCCTCAGACTGCAGAAAGGAAGCAAGCGCGACACACCTGGGGGACAGGCTACAGTCAGATTACTGGGAGCTGAGGCCTATGGGACTCTGGAGAGGGAGGAGTGGGACAGATAAGGGAGGCTGGGGGCGCACGCCAAGGCCTAGAAAGCAAGGCAGCGAGACTGGATTTAACTCCGCAGATCATGAAAAGAGACTTGGTTACAAGTTCTATCAGCAGATTCTACCGTCTTCTCTCATCCAAGCCACATGTCAGGAACGCTAACCTAGTAATGGTTAGCAAAGGGACTGGAAAGGAAGAGACACTCTCCTGCCTCATTGAGAAGCCAGGGGATAGTATCAAGCCAAAGGCGGAGGGTCTAGTGACAGCAGGGCTGAGGGAGTGAGCAGGACGGAAGAGGCGGAGAGGCTCACCCAGATGGCAGAATCAAGCAGGCACGGGACACGGCTCAGGTTGGAGACTGTCCAAGTTCAGCTTGGACAAGAGAACAAGCTGATCTGGAGAGGAAGATGTGACCTTTGTTCTACTGAGTTTAAGATATCAAAGTTCCAGAGCCTGAGCTCTGAAGAGGAACACAGTCAGGCAGATGCCATCCTGCTGGAATTCTGTGGAATGACCTCCTGGGCTGGCCTGACTGTGCTGTTTTTATAAATATTCATTGTGACAACTATTTAAGTGGGTTAACAGCTGGGTCCCTGAGCACTTCCCTCTGCATGGCTATTTCCACAGAAATACCTGTGCGCTTCGATAGGACTCGGTATGGGGTCCCGCTCCTGCCTACTTGAGGTCTCAGGAGGGATGACTGGCTGAGTGAGATGCCTCCCTGTCTCTGCCTGGTTCTGGTCGTTGTCTGTTAAGCCTATCAAAGCACAGCACATAACACTCCTGCCAGAGCACAGCCCTTACTCCTGGGAGAAGTCCACAGGCCTTAAACATTTAGGTAATGATAACCTAGTTCAGGGTGAGCTCCGTAATTCACTAGGGGTAGAAGAAAGATGTCTTGGAATCACATAATAGTTTGAATCATTGACTCTGCCTAAAGAAAGATAGCTCCAAGTTGTTAGCACATTGGAATTGTGAAGTAGGCCTTTTTAAACAGAATTTATGACTCAGTACCTATCATTTGCATTTGGGGTAACCTGGTTATATGCAATAATTATGCTGGACCATTTGAACATAGTATGCCTTAAGCAAGATTCACAGGAGCCCCACATTTTCCCACCCCAGTCTAGATTTGCCTAACTTAGATCTTATGATCAGGAAAATGGCATCTCTGACTAGGTATATTTCTGGCTCATGGTATCTTGTGCCTGATCCTGTTTCTCTCTTTGCTTCATTTGCTAGGAAGCTCATAGATAACTCTGTATTCTACAAGCAGCATCTAGACTGGTATTTTGTGGTAAAGCACCTAGTCTGAAGGCTTAAAGCTCTGGGCGTAAATCCTTGTTCTGTCACTGCTTTGGTGACTTGGACAGGTTTCTTAACTTCTCTGAGAGTCCTTTCCCTCACCTGAAAACCGCAGGAAGCTAGTATATACCTCTCCATATAGACGTGAGCATTAAATGTGAAAGAAACATTAGGTAAAACAGCTCAGTGTGTGGCAGAGCAAGCACTCACTGCATGAGAGTTGTTATTGTTACTTCCATTGATTATTTCTGATTTCAACTTGCATTCTACTTTATTTTCCTTTGGTCCTAAATTGATGAACTGAAAATCTTTATTCCAGTTTAGAATCTATCAGACTAATGCAATGCAATTTGAATGACTATATATAAAACAAAAAGTGTGTGTGTGCATATATATATATATATATATATATATATATATATATATACTTTTTCTTTTTTTTCTTGAGACAGGGTCTTGCTACATAGTTTAGGCTGGCCTCGAACTCACTTTGTAGCCCAGGCTGATCTCAAACTCACAATGATCTTCCTGCCTCAGCTTCCCAAGTGCTGGGATCACAGGCACGTGCCACCATGCCTGGCCTTTAAATTGTAAATTTAGAAACCATAAGCCATATACAACTTTTAGTGCCATCCCTCAGAGCTGGGCTGGTATATAATTTTAGATTTCTGGAATGAAAAAGAACCCTGGAGACCTAGGGATCTTAGTCTAGTTTAGAATTTAGTCTGGTTTAGAACTTAGTCTAGTATTTTCCACTAATCTTTTCTACAGCTGGAGTGGGAGGGGCAGAACTCCTTTGACCTCTTGCATTATATCTTAAAAAGTCATGGCATCTTGCTATATAATCACTTGTGCTTTGTTTTAAAATAAAAGCTGTGTTCAATCCCTTACCATGGAGAAAACTGGCATTATAGGCTACGGGGTGATGTTTTTCCATGGCCAGTACTGGTGGTCCACACGGCCCATGCACGACAGACTGAGCAGAACTAGCTCCAAACTCTCCTTGTCATGAGATGAGCCAAATGAGGCCCAGAGAAACATCACACCATGCCCAAGGTCTTCAACCAGAATGTCTGCTTTCCTTACAACCTTTGGATCTATGCCAGACACCCCACAATTGCTCCAGGACACCATCTGACAGAGTCCAGCTCCCAGTGCTGGTGAGAACAGGTGACATGCACACAGGTACAGGTACATGTGGGAGTACCTGTGGGCAGACAAGAAGTGGTGGACCCAGAGGTGGCCCTGTGTGTGTATGCATGTGTGAGTGTGAGGGTGTGTGGGCACAGACACAGGCATATACTACAGATCTTGGTATTATGCTGCTAAGAAGAAACAGGACACCTGTGCATGTGCATGCATGATGTGTGTGTGAGTACACGTGTACAGATCTCAAGATAGGCAAGGAGAGGAGGTCCCCTGTGTGTGCGTGTGTGTGTGTGTGCACTCCATCTCTGCTCAAGAGGCTTATAAGGGCACTAACTTAGCAGACCAAAACTAGTTTAAACCTTGACACCTCCTTTCTTCAAGCTGAGTTTGAAGCTGACCTTGACTAGGGAATTCCTACGGGAGCCATAAAGCTGCATTCCACATGATTTGTTCTGGGAAGTCTGGGAGTGTTACCGACATTTAGTCAGCGATCACCTTTCATTTGAAAGGGATGAGGGTAGGCAGTAAGGTGGCTTTTCCGGGCTCTCACTGTGTTGGGAGAAGAGGGATCTGAACTGATCTGTCAAACTCCCAGTTATCACTACACAGCCCCAGAGAGCCTGTGAGAGGACCAGTCATCAGCCAGCAAGTGTCACTGACAGCTGGAGGAAGCGCCCGCGATAGGAGAAGGTACCCATCTTACTTCTTCCCAAATGCTGTCAGCTGGTAGTGGAAGACACAGGCGTACATGCTATGTCCCACAAAAGAACATCCCTTCATTTAGAAAGGTGGAGCTTCTTACTCGTGCTCTATCTGGTCTGTTTATGTATTCAGATTCAGAATTCTAACATGTTTCTGAGAACTACAGAGTTGGAGACCTTATAAAATGTGATCGAGGCCCATAGCTTTCTGTGAGCTCAGGTTCAAGGACTCTTGGAGGTGTGGGGTCCCCTGAAACGGCCCTGTTAGAAACCGGGCCCTGTTCCTACCATTTAAGAAGTCTCGCTGTGTGTCCAGGACTTGACTGATGTCCTGCACCCAGGCCTGCTGGATGTCCGGGTTGGCAGCTTGCAGAATGACCCTCTCAGAAGTCTCCCTGTTCATGAGCGCAAATTTGCAGGGGTCATTGTCCACATTCTCCTCCAAGACCAAGTAATTCATCTGGAAGACAATGAGTCGATCCTTTTAATGTTTAAGCAGTTAAAAGAGCATCAACCTACTATCTCAGGAGATCCAAGCACGTATCTCAGGAGACCTAAGAGTAAACCCTTGCGCTGGATCTAACAGTAGTCGCTTGGACTCTGCCTTTGGGTGACCGTCAGACCCAGGGGCCCCTGCAGGAGAACGCTGGAGACGGGCCTGCAGCCGCTCTCCGTTGCTCCTGGGTGATCCCTGTTCCTCGCCCAGCCTCCTCGAGGGTGGGTTATTAGGCTGAGAGAGCTTTAAGGCTCCAGGTCTTTCAATGACATGAACAGCCGCCACCACTGCTCGAGGTCCTCCCCACTCAGTGCCTTCTGCCCGGGAGGCAGCTTTGAGAACTTGGTTCTTTCTTGCCTCTCCACATCCCCATGGCCCCTCACCTTGATGCTCCTTTTAAACATGTAGCCTGGGGTGAGGGAGCCCTTCCTGAGCAGCTCGCTGAAGATGACGATCTGCTCGAAGAGGAACACGCGCCTCTCCTTGGTCCGGGACTGCATGCCGGCATCCAGCTCAATCACATAGAATGTGTCCTGCTGCAGCAGCTTGCCCTGGGCGGTGAGGGTGCCCTGATGGAGACACGGACCGGGAGAAGACTGTGAGATGCAGGAAGCTGGCTGGATGACGGCCCGCTTGGGGACATGGGTAGCAGACCTGGCTGCTGGCAAGATGCTGAGTCGGCACACACCCACTCATCTAGGGCAGACCAGGGCTGCCTTCCTGCAAGAGCCCCGGAGGAAAAGGAAAAGAAGGTGACGGAACCTCCTAAACACAGCTCAGGAAAATGCCAGAGGAAGGCAGAATTACCAGCTAAAAAGAAATGGAGAATCATGCTGGCCCTCCGTGTCTTTTATTAAAAGAAGAACACGGAGTAGGTGTCCCTTGGAGCTAGAAGGAACCTCTTGTCCTTGTGGCTGTGAGAGCCGCATCTGCCTGGCTCCCCTACAGTGAGGGCCGAGGCCCCAGGGGGGTCCTGCTGTTATGTGTCTAGAACCAGCCCACTGCTAAGGGAAGGGACATAGGTAGGACCTCAAATAACCCATGGGTCAGTCCCCTCCTCCTGTTTTCATTTTAGGATGGGGACACCTAGTTTTTATGTCTTAGTATCCTGCTATGGCCAACAAGTAAAGCCAAGAGTGCCACAGGAAGGCTCACTCTATCTCATAAACTAGTAGATATTTCTCTAGGTCCTGTGACCCCTCTTGAAATAACTCAGCAACCAGGCCATGTGCTACCCAGCTGAGGTGGTAAAGCCCATTTGGTTCGCTAGTTCCTACTGAGATTTTCCAGAGATATCTCTAAATGCAATACGCCTATTCCCTTCGAAAGGAATATGCGCGCGTCTTTGAAGAAGCTGTTGGGAAGCCTTGTTTTATTCTATGGCTCTGCAACAGAAGAGCCTGACACCTGTGACCGCAGTCAGAGATACTCTTTCTCAGGTGATGACTTTTGCCCTTTAGTACAACAAGGGTCATTTCATACATGTGATGCTCTTTTCCAAACATGACCTGGCACAGAGGTCATCTTCTGTGTTCCTGAGAAATGCCTGCCCTCTGTTTGGAGCACGCCTCCTTACCGCCAAGGTCAGCAGCCAAACAGGCTTATCTCTACCCTGGTCCAAAGTTAATATTAAGCCAGTGACCAGTTAGCCAGGAAAGCTCTAAAAGCTCTACTAGTGTTACACAAGAACTTGAGCATGAGGTCCAGGCAGCCAACGCCAAAGGAAAAGCCAGAGAATTTGAGAGGGAGGGAATTAAAATGAGGGGGCTCTCACTTTTGCCCAAAGTCACACACTAAGGGAGGAGACACACATCCACTGCTCTTCCAAAGTAGCTGCATTAATACAAAGCAAATTCTCTGTGGCTCCATGAAAATATGAGGTGGTGCTGCTTGATTTAAAAGAGAAAAGAATCGGCCCTACATGAGGAAGCACACATGCATGAGGAGCCCAGCGTGGGTCAGACAGCACCACTGAATGCCGTTCCTCCTGCTGGTGGTCAGGTCTCCTGAGACCTGGAGAAAGCCAAGCCAGACTCCTATGTGAAAAACACAGAGGCTTTGAGAACGAAGAGCAGAAGAGATTCTTGGTTTGTTCACGATAGTCTCAGACTTGGCATAGTGCCATGGGAGAAGGTGTAAAAGTACCTCTAGGGTGACTAGAGAGGAACTGTGCATGAACTCGGAGTGCGTTTCTCCAGAGTAACCCTCCTTAGGCTAGCAGCTCAGGTCTGCCTTGGAGAGCCAGAACCTGTGAAAACACTCAGCAATACAGACCCTCCACCTAGTTCCTATCCCAGCAGAGCCTGGAAACCAGACACACAGGACGGGCTGCAAGGGCAAAAGGGACAGGAGGGCGTGGCTCAGGGATGTCGTGAGTTCAACTCAAACATGAAAATAACATCTGCCAAATGTGCTTACACCACTAGTCTGCCTGGTACTTACGCTAGTATTTTTCCTGTTCTAGTTTAGCCTGGGAGTGGGAGAGTCATTTCTTTCCCAATCATCTCGACTTCCAGGAATCTCTTTTCTCCAAAAAGGAATAATGAAATTTTAAATTGTGGAATTACTCAGAAACAGGATAAGAAGATCCATATCTTTCTCTAAGGAGGTTAGCAACTATTACATGCCAGTCAATTAATGGCGTCAGTTGTAATTTTTTCGTATTAATGTTCAAAACACATTATGCTTAATTTGTACATAAGTTAATAATAATTAAGTATAAAGTAGGAAGCCAATTTGCTCTTCAAATGTTCACTGTTGTTCACAATTCCTAGGTTGGAGCCCAAATCTCCAGTGCCTCAGAATGTGGAAGATGGGGTCTATATGGAGGTCATCAAGTCAGAGTGAGGTCATTACACTGAGCCCTAGTTGGGCACAACTGATGGCTTTGTAAGAGGACACAGAGATATACAGGGGAGGGAAGGCACCATGAAGATAAGGTTGAAGGCCTTGTGTACAGAAAGGCGCCTGTCCCACACGCAAAGGATGGGGCTGGAACAGACCCTCCCTTCTAACCCTTGGGAGGAGTGCCCCTGATAATACCTGATTTCCGCCTTATCCTGCAGGACTGCAAAGACAAATTCCTGTTGTTTACATCACCCAACTTAAGGTGCTTTGTTATTGCAGCCTGAGCAAACCTGAGTGTTTACTTCAGCTGCTCCTCGGAATACCTATGTCCTTCAGACTGACTTCCTTCACTGTTCTGTTTTGTTTTGTTTCCGGGGATGGAACTCACAGCCTCATGCTTGCAGACTCCCCTCACTCTCTGAGGAACAGAAGTTGTCCTGTGATAGTCTCTGACCTGAACCACCAGTGGTCCACGCACGACTCGCCAGGCAGCTTGTGCCACTTGTGCACGAACAAATCTTATTACTTTTATCAGTCTTTTTGCTATTATAGTTTTCATACCATTTTAATGCTTTCCTTAAGGATATCATAGGATAACACCTGGTCTGCTAAATCAATGTCTTTCTTTGCATTATTGCCATCAAAGACCCCTGAGAAGCAGTCCACGCCACCCGATGGGACAGTCTTACTTGTAGCACCACTGGTTCAAGCTGGTGGGAATGACTGAATTCAAATCAGAGCTGGTGGCAGCAAAACATACGAATTATGGTCCCATCGTGAACAAGTTAAATGTTCATTGATCTAAAAATCTAATCACTATAGAGACCTGTCTAACAAATCTACTTTCTAAAAACAGTGTTCATTTTCCTGTCTAGGTTCTGCTTCCATCACACAGCCCTCTGTCCTTTACATCCCCACATTTCTCTATCAAGAAGGAAGAGGGAAGGAGGTCATTGCCAGGTTCAAAGTTATAAAGAACTTGGGTCTTTCCACCTCTGCTGGAATTCTGCCTCAAGTTTGGCCGAGGGCTCTATTTCTGGCCTGCCACTGGCCTTCCTATGTAGATGCACCTTCCGGGCTTGTGAACCAGGAGAGGGGAGGGAGGATCTCAATAGCCTGAGGAAGAGATCTCAGTAGCCTGGACTCCTACTGCCCAGAAGAGAAAGGTCTTCGATTCATCCCAAAGTGCTCACCTCAAAGCCCTGCAGGCGTCCCAGATTCATCATGTCATTGCAGCGTTTGGGAACAAGGCACATTAACTCCACTGCTTTCTGCAGGAAAGAACAATAGTTGCTCAGGCGTGGGATCACCACTTAGTTGGAAGCTCATGGCAGCTGGGACTGAAAGACAGGGATCTGTCCTTCTCATAGCTTCATCACTCTAGGAAAGGATGCTGGCCCCTGTGGCCCAACCCAAAGGACTGTGGGTCTTCTGTTCAGATAGGGGACGATGGTCATCAGCTGTCAATCACTGACGACAATGTGGGGGAGTGTTACCCAGCCCAGAGTGCCAGCCTCCCACTTTTGTTTGTCAGTTCCTTTTCCTTCTCGTATTTTCTTCCTTCTGACTGTTGCTTCCTAATTGCCCAAGCAACAGCTTATCCTGGCTTGTGAAACGCTAGAGGTTTTGACTTAAAATAACCTGCTAAGATGGCTCCAACCTCTGGTTTAAAATAATCTTCCCGAAGGCTTCACACAGGCTACCCTTCTCAGGATGAGGTGGGGGATGCAACCAGGAGACTTTGTACGTTAGAGTCAGGTAGCACTTGGACTCATGGGTAATGCTGCATTTGGATCCTTTTGCAACTTTGCCTAGTCTCTGAAGGATGTTAATGTTGTCAAATGATGCCTCTGCTCACATGTGCCCTGGAGCCACAAGGAGAACACCAGCAGGGCTCAGGCCCTGGGCTGGCCCAGCACAGAACTCCTGAAGACGCTCTGTGCTTATCAACGCTTGCCATTCCTCACGCCGCTCCACAGGAGAGGAGTCAGCCTGGACCCCTGGTCCTCGGACACAATCCTTTCCCTTCAGGGACAGGCACCCAGTATGGTGCCTAAGAACAGGGAGCATGACACGCACAAAACTCACCTCAATATCTGCACACTCCAAGCCAGCCTTCTCGCTGTATCTCAGGAAGTCCTGCCGAGGGGGGAAGGCAGGCAGTGGTGAGGGCAGGGGTGAAATCAGCAAAACACAAAGCTACAAAAACCTATCAGAAAAATGCAGTCACACCCCCCAGACTTCCATCCAAGCAGGGATAACAGTGGTTTGTAGTATCTGAGAAATGAATTTATGAGTCATGGTAGACATAATGACACCGAGAACACCCCCTAAATATTCAAAGTTTCAAAAATAGGAGAGACGGAGGGTGGGAAGGAGGAAGAAAAGGGGAATTATGACCAGATAGGATGACAGAAGGGAAAGTCATATCTGTCTCTTCCATTTAACCTAATATTTCTGTAAGAAAAATTAGGTTCAGCTATTGTTTACAGTGAAATATGACCAAATATTGGATGAGTAACGTTTCTAGGGCCTTGCATTGGTCTTTTTTTGTCTCTCTTGTATTCCACTCCTATTTTGTGCTCTTAAAAATTTTAAGTCTTTAAAAGTATCAAGTCAATGACTCTGACAAAGTAAAATATGAATAGAAAAAAGAAAATTAAGAAACAATCAATGTAAAGGGTAGAAACAAGAGCTACACAATTTATTAGCATGGAAAGCTAACAGAATAACCAGCAAGTGAGACAAAAACCCATCTGCGCCCCACCAGATCACAGTCCCCCAGGACACAGTGATGGAGACAGAGCCAGGAACTCTGCTGCCCATTAGCACTGGCCCAAGGATATGCTTCTCTAGCCCTAACCCAGGCCTCTGGCTTCTTACCTTGAGGAGTAACTGGTATTTTGTTATTCTCTGAATGGGCTTGATAAGGAAGTCACTCAGTGTCAGCCTCTGATTTATCTCCTGTTTTACCTCCTGAAACGCAAGGGAACTATGTGAGAAACAAAGGAACCCAAGTACTGGGGTGCTCTAGGTCCGGGTTCAAAGGCATGACTCACACCCAGGTCTTCATGTTTTATAATAAAGTTTAAGAATCTTCGCATATGCAGAAGGAAGGCTGTCTACATGACTGCTCATTGGTGAGGAACAACACACAACTCCCATCACCCTGGGCTTCTTGCCTGGCTACTGTGTTTCCAGGCAAGCAGCATCACACCCTGGGCCTCCCCCAGCTGTGGGAGACAAGCTATGACAGACCCTGCATCCTCTCTATTGCCCCAGGGCAGGTAGGCAAGAAGGGCTTCTCCTGGGAGACAACAGGCCTACACAGCTAGACCTTGTGCCCCAGCTACACAGTTAAAGGTCCTTCCCAGAGTAGGCGCTGCCTCTCCAACACTCCACTCTTTCCAAGCTGTGGCAAAGAGCTTGTAGGTGCTGGACGGAACCTCTGGGAACAGAAGCGGCTGTGAACTCCGCAATCAAGAGGAGGGCTCTGGGTAAGTAGTTCCAGAGGGGCTGATGAGGAAGGGCATGGGCACCATCTGCTCCGTGGTCACTTAGGAAAGACCAGAGCTTCCAAAACAGACTTCTCGTTTTCTGCAAACAGAGTCCACAGACACGTCCCGCCGCGCTCCTGACTAGCATAGGTACTCTGTGGGAGTTGAGCTGAGAAACTAGTGGCTCTACTGAGACAGCAGTTCCTGACGTGAAGGGGCAACAGTGTAGGGTGGATGGATGACCCCTGAGGTTTCTGAACGCTGCTGTGTTGAGCTGCTCTCCCCGCCCCCAGCAAAGCCCAAGCTGTATACCTCGAAGTAGGCATCATATTCGGCCACAATGTACTCGGACCGCGGCTTGTTCTGGCAGTACCACACGTAGATGTGCAGCTTTCGCTCCTGTGGGGCAGGCGAGGAGACAACAGTCAGGTGTCTCGTGCCTTTCACTCCTGCTCACAGCACTGAGCTGATCACATATGTAGGGGAAGCCCGAGGATGGCCCATGCTTGGTGAAACACAGACACAGGTCAGCAGAAAGGACGTACAGCAAAAGAGGTAGGCAAGGGCCCGCCTTCTGCACTGCTGAGAAGGTTGTAAAACCAAATCAAACCAAAGCAAACCAGAGCAAACCCAACCTGAAAACTCGGAGGAAGGGAAGGAAGACAAGTCCAGGAAGAGCAAAAGAGAAAAGGAGTTTTTAAAAATGAACACGGAGGAGCTTGGGGGAAGAGGAGGAGAGATGGTCAGAGTGGCACTCACATGTTTGATAAAGAGCTGGGCCAGTCTGTCTTGCTCTTGAATACATTTTTCCAGTTCACCCAAGAAAAAACTGAAAGAAAAGAGCGGGTAAGAGAAGGAAGCCATACTATCTGGAACTGAATTATCTCTCAATGATGAGCTAAATGGCAGGAGACTCCTCTTGAGCCCTGCCCCTAGGTCGGATGCCTAGGAGGATTCAGGAATCCCAGGTCCTCGGGACACCGTGAACACTTACTCCTTATGCCAGTCATAGATCTGGTGGATATTTCCAAACACGATTTTATCCTTCCCTCGCATATCCTCAGGGACACCCTTCTCCTCTATCCTCTTCATGAAGCCCTGCAGGGGCAGAGGCGGGGTTAGTAGAGGATAATCTTGAGAAAGAGCTCCAGCCCAGGCCCACCCTGCAGCCTCCACATTAGCCTCACTCTGCATGAGTTTGAGTGTGAGTACCACCGTAGCTTCCCCTACTTCATCAGGACTTGACCCTCCGTGGGCAGAGTAACAGATGAAACATTTATGAAGTTTCTAGAGCCTTTTCTTTGCCTCTAGTCCCCCTGCAGAAGGAACTGGGGTGGGAGTATAGCTGAGTGCTTGGGGCGGAGCAGGCATGAGACCCTAGGTCTGATCCCCAGCACTGCACACACACAGTCACGCACGCACACATGCACACAAGAGCAATCAACTGCCCTTCTCCCTTCCCCTAACTCAAGTTAACTGTATATTTAAAGACACATCTGGCCTAGAAATAAGTCATAATATGGCAATACTTTTGACTCTGCAACATGTAATTACATTTCCCCTTTAAAATCAGGTTGTAAGGTAGTACGACCTGTGTGCTATCTGAGGCACCTGGGTGCTATATGACTAGTCTCGTAATCACATCACTGATGTCTGACTTCCCTGGATGACAATCTCTCAGTCCCCAGATGCTCAAGTGCTCTGCTCCTGGGCTGAGCTGCATACAAGGTTATTGATACCCCTTCCTGTCCCCAGCTACTGCTGAAGACAAGGACAACTTCCTCTAAGTAGAATTCAGGATCTATATATGCCTGGTTAGTTTCTTTCTATGAGGTTCAGGGTAGGCAAATATAAAGCCCTGGGTCAGCAGATTTCATAAGACAAAGGCTTAGAGGGCAGCTCTTAGGACTCGGCAGACAATTTAGACACTAAGAATTCAATTTCTAGATTTCATATCCTTTAGGATGATTAATAATAGGGCTCTAAGTCATCTAAATTACCCATTTACTTTCTCAGGCTTTTTTATCCAAGTGTCTCAGTCCCCTGAACATGAATCCCTGTAGGGACAGAACAGCTACATTTCCTACCAAGCTGACTCTTAACTGTGGTCCTGTCAATCTTGATGGCTTTTTCTTTAACTGTCTTCTTGCTACCTGTGACCTTCTCCTTAAGGAAATATGTAAGCCTCACGATTCCTCTGAGAGTGACCCAGCTTGCACTCACGGTGGTCATCTCTCTGAAGACTATGTCTACACGAAACAACCCGTAGCCTAAGACAATGGATTCAGCTCTCACCAAGAGTCTCTCTTGAATTCTGTCAAATTTGGAACCATACCATTCTCTATCTTAAAATAGCTGAAGGGAAAAGAAAAAAATTTCTACACACTCTATTCGCATTATACCATTTTTATTTTCATTTCTGCAAATACCCAGACACGGTAGTGTCTAGTCTGCTCCTGGGCGGGTGAGCAACACTGACCCTGCGCCGGCTACTCACCTCCACCACGATCCCCAGGTCCTTGACATAGTCTTTCTCCGTCTGGACCAGCTCATTCAGGACAAACCTGGGCAAGGGAGGAAGGGCAGTCAGGGCTCCTCTTCATTATTAAGCACAAGTCTGCACGTTTGAGCTCACTGAAAAGTTCCTTAGGAATCTTGTAAGACAACCAAAAATTTCATGCTCAACACCACAGACAGGTGACCACTGCTGTGTGGACAGGAAGCCCCGTGAGGAGCTGAGCCCAGAGAGGGTTTTCCCCAGGGAACATATAACAATCAGAAGGACGTCACTTACTGCCTTGAAATCCTTTCCAGTCTACACATCTCTGTCCCTGAACAATTGTACAGACACAGGGTAGAAAGAATAATGACCTGAGGCCTAGGGATTATCATGGGACTTTCATTCCTCCATCGCAGCTCCTTTCCTCACCTACGCGAGGGCAAAAGCTCGGCCTTTTTTCTTTTTCTTTCTTTTTTTTTTTTTTTGTCCTGAGAGGGGTCCCATCTCACTATGTAATTCAGGCTGGCCTTGAACTCACAGAACAGCCCAGGCTGGCCACAGACTCAGTGAACTCTTCCTCCTTAGCCTCCTGGGTGCTGTGCTACCCCTGCTGGCTAGAAAAGCACTTGTTTGACAGCCAGTCTGTAAGGCCCCAGAGATATGGATATCACAGAGACGGAGTGAAACTTTTACCATAGAGAAGCTATGGTTACTCAGATAAGTATCCACGGTAACCACCTTGGAAAATTCCCAGTCAAGGCCAGAAACGCAGACCTCAGACATGCTACAGGCACAAGTTTGAAAGCAGCACTGCCTGCCCTAGAACGCAGGACTGAATGACAACAAGGTCATTAGCTTTCTAGGCTTCTCTGTGAATTATTTCTGCCTCTAAAGAGTATTCACCACGTCAGTTACTCATCTGGGTTTTCCCATCCGTATAAGATGCTTATAATAAGGGAGGTACTGTAAAGGCCTACATTATCTAAACAAAAATATTCAGAAGGAAAGCATCTGGACCTTGCCCAAGTTTACAAAGTGCTGAGTGGAGGCGGGACTTGAACCTAGTTGTTAAGAGTGCAAGGACAGTGGCCTGCGACCTGGCAAGCAGCTCAGCCCGGCTCGCTGGAGCTCCTTGCGGCTGTGGAGGACAGGGGACTGTGTGAGGCCTGGAGGAACGTGACTCTGACCATCTGATAGGGCTTTGCCTGGAACCACACAAGCACAGGTTTGGCCCCAGTTGTAGAGAGGATAAAGTTTTCAGATGCTGAAGATAGGCCCTGGCGCAGGCGCCGCAACTGTCCAAACCCAGGAAGCAATTGTCCCGAATTCTTGCTATCAAATCCCTGGGGTCTGAGATCTTGGGGCACTGGGGAAGGAGCAAAGGAACACATGCTTCTTTATCGGCGTGCCCAGCACTTCCGACCAGCTCTCTCTCCAACACAGAAAATCATGTGTTTCGGCCACAGGAAGAAACTGGCAAGGCCCAATAGAAGCATTTAAATATATCTTTGGCATGTTCCAAGTTACTGCTTGGAAGATTGTGGAAAAATAAAGCCCACAGGAAAATGAGAGTGGGAATTTGGGGCTGGGAGGGCCCTCTGGAGATGAATCCACTGTCTCCAGAAGATATTTTTATCCTCGGCTATTTGCTGACTGATGGGCTGTCCAGGCTGTTCAGCCTCTGGGGAAGGGGACTGCTCAGTGCTGCCTGCGACTCTACAGCTTTTCCCTCAAAGGGCTGAGGAAGTACCAGGGAAGACTGGAACAGACTGAAGGAACAGCAAAAATTTTAATTACATACACCTCAAGGCAGGGTGAGATTAATTGCCAAATGAAGTGAGGAAGTAATTATTTTTCATGCTTAACTCTTATTAGCAAAAGTTACTTATAAGTACATGTTCTTTCATCCAACCGCGATCTTCCAGCTACAAGTTGGGCCCACCCCTAACGTCTCTTCCGCAGTAGCAGGGAAAGGCTGGTCTTCCACAGGGAGTCCTCAGAGACCAGCACCAGCTCCTCCCTCTGCTGAGAACGCTTTTGCTCCTCACTAGTTCCTTCCCTCCTCTGGGTCTCTGTGCAAGTGCCAGAACCATCTGAAACCACAGCATGGTTGCACCCATACTCTCAGTCTCCCCTGGGCTGCTCTATTTTTTTCTTTTTCCAGCTTGGAAGATACCACTTAACTTACTTTGTCTCTCTGATTTCTCCCATTAGAATGCATGGGGGTGAAGTTTGTCTACTGTTGCTACTGTTTCTCTTTTTCACAGACACATCCCACTAATGAGACATAACCCTGTCCAACAAATATTTGTTGAATGAATGATGACTATAGCCTCAAGACCAGTAGGTCCATTCTCTAGTTTTTTCTTCTTCTGGACAAATAACTGTTTTCACCTCTTTTCCATGGAACTCTCATTTAACCCTCGATCTTCTGGACTGAGTCTTGGTTCACTGTAGCCCTCACGTGGCCATAAAGTACAGCAGGAAACTGGGCTGATACCCAGTAAGAGGAAGCATCGCTCCACAGCAGGACTTCAAGGACAGCTCATAGGGAGGAGTGTGGAGGGAAAAACAGTGACAATGGGCGGCGGTGGGGAGGGGGAGTGGTGGTGGCAGGGGATATACTTATGTGCTTCGTTGTAACAAGATGAGAAATGATCATGTTTAAACAATGTCTTCAATACCACTGGCAGCTTCATCATCCTAAGTGACGAGAGTGGGGACTGGCTTTACAAGGAGCGCCTGCCACCTCAAGGGCCACTTCCCTGATAGAAGCTTTCACCGCCCTGATGTGAGCTTTGCTTTGGCTTGACAAAGGACTGGGACATGGGCTCCAGCTCCACCTCCCCAGGGTAGCAGCGCAAGTCCCAGGGAAGTGCCCTTTGGGGACAACATTTCTCAGCCTCTACCGAGTCAGCAACTTCCTGGGGTTCCACCCGAGCATCTGTGAGGCAGAGGAGGCAAACATGGAATTACAGAGTTTGCACGCTACTTGCTCTTCTCCCTCAGGAGGTGACAGCTCTGCTTTGACATCAGGCTCTTGCCACAGTGTTTCTATTTTTTGCTTCCTAGGAAACAAAGTCCTAAAGGTTCACTTTGCCTATTTCCCAGCAACGGAAGGACTTGGCCTCCCTTGTTTTTGCTGATTTATATGTGTGTGGCCTAGCTAAAGAGGGATGAACTTGAAGAAGGGTGAGCTGACAAAGGTAGGGACCCTCCACAGCTGCCCACCCCATTCTTGCTGTTTCTTATAAACTCCTACATTGAGCTGTGTCTAGGACTCTTTGGTAGCTTGCTCCCAGCAGAGTCAAACCGAGAACAAGAAAGTGAAGTTCTAGAGGAGCTACGGTTCTACATTACTGGCAGGCAGTATCTTCTCCGTCATCACCAGAGATGGACCCTCCATCAGGGCACACAACACCAACCTTGCATGGCACACGGGTCCTCACGAAATGACTGCAGTGTGAACCACGTCTCACCATGAGCCATTCCAAGTGGAGAGGAGGCGCTCATGGAACTAAACCCATGAATGGACGCTGAACTAAAACCCATGGAGAGCGGGTGGACATAGGTGCTGCCTTGTGGACCAATGGTTTCCTCTTCCTATGAGTCATTTGCCTACTTTGGGGAGACAGGTCTTAAGTGACTTCCTTCAGACTTCTTGCCATGACCAGGATTCTCTGGTTCTACAGATCTATCTCATTATTTCCTGTGTTCTGTTGTTTCCCTCTTATCAGTATGTTTTACATTTCTGTCAGATTTAGGTGATGGCCATACTTTGCCAATAGCAACTCTTATCGCACAGAATATAGTTCAGCTTCAACTTCCAGTCAGTGCCAAAGTAGCTCACTATCACTGCCGTGTATGCATCTGGGGTGAGATCAAGTGGCTGTATAAAATGGGCATCCCTGTCTCATATACACAAGCGGAGAGGGGGTGTGGGGGGACTTACATCCTGCCTCTCAGGGCCTTTGCTTTCTGTTCCTCTTCCAGGTTTCTAGGAGGTGTAGGCGGGGTCATTCCCTCATTCAGGCAGCCTGTGGGGTCTTTCAGGCTCCCCCGGTAGGAGCCTCCTTCTAGAGTCTAAAAGGAGAAGAAGGAACAGGTTCAGAAAAGTGCACATTGGAAGGCCATCTGGAAGCCCTGTGTCCTCCCAGCCCAGCCAAGGTCAGCCAGGAAGGTCACAGCCCTGGCTGCTCTCACTGAAGCAGCGTGAATCATCAGGAGACGGCCGTCCTCCCGCAGCACGGAGCCCCAAGATGCCGCCCCTCAGACAACAAGATACACCGTGCGCCCATGCTGCCAACTTCCCAGACATAACGAAACGTTCAGAGCAGTTCATCGCTGGGCAAGTGCTCCCGGGGAAAGCTAATCATTGCAGTTCTGCACTGAATAAGGAGTTAGAAAAGAAAATCAGTTGTAGGACCATCAGATGCAAACTGGAAAGTAGTGACAAACCAACTTTGGCAAAATTGTGTTTTGTTAAATCTGCTACGACTCTTTTGAAGAGGACAATGAGATAAAGAGAAGAAATAGTCAACAGGTAAATCACAATGGACATTGACTATCACCACCTTCCCTTTATCAGTACGCATCTGATGATCCTACAACTGAGGGAGAGGGGAAAGAAAAGGGATTTGAAAAAGGAATTAAAATTTTTTATGTACATGTATCAACTGCACATTGGAAATGCAAACATTACGCATTGCAAACATATACAAAAGCGGGGAGGGGGGTGCAGGCACAGTGGCACATGCTTGTAATCCTGGCACTTGGGAGGCTGAAGCAGGAAGATCACTGTGAGTTTGAGGCCAGTTGTGCTACATAGTGAGTTCAAGGCCAGACTGAACTACACAGTGAGATCCTGTTTTGAAAAACAAAACAAAACAATCAAGAGATGGATGGAGGTGGATGGAAGGAGTAAGGAGGGGAGGGAAAGAGGATGACAAAAAGGAATTAAGATGTGCTTTGGACTTGTACCAACTCCCCAGAAAGGATGTAGACATTATATACTATAAATATGTGCTAAAAAAAAGAGAAATGGTTAATAGATTTAATCTTCCTAAAACTATCTTTGCTAAGGTTATTCGTCAAGGAATTTCTTCTATTTGTTAATTCCTCTCATTTCTTTTGGTTTTTATTTTTATTTTTTTCCTGGCATCAGGGATTGAACTCACAACCTCACGCTTGTCAGACAGGCGCTTAAGTCACTGAGCCAAACTCCCAGCCCTGGTTTTTTGAGGCAGGGTCGCATTGCGTAGCTCAGGCCGGCCTTGCGCTTGCGTTGTAGCGCAAGCGGGCCTCGAACTCACAACGCTCCTCCTACCTCAGCCTCCCAAGTGCTGGGATTAAAGGCGTGTGCCACCACGCCCGGCTCCTCTCATTTCTTTTGAATAAGGTGCTATAAGATAGAGAAAAAGAATTAAAGGTCTTAATAAGGTATTTTTAGATGGAGTTAAAGGCAAAGGAACCTAAATTTACATCTCAGATGATCTTACATGAGGGCTGAAATTATATTCCATGCTTCAGTTTGTCTCAATTTTCAATTCCGGTCTTTCTTCTCTAGAGAGTCCAAGTAACAGAGACAACAGTTGTGCAGCCTCTTTGAGAAAATGAAAATGCCCTAGAGTGGTGACGTGCTCTCCTCCCGGGTGGACAGGCTGGGAGAAGGATCCTCAAAGTGAGGTCAGTTTCACACCTTCCCAAGTGCCCCGGGGTAGGGGCACAGTGACACTTAGCACTGGGTTATGTGAACTGCAGAAGCACTGTGGAGAAACAGTGAGACTAAAGATCAGAGTCAAGGTGGGCAACCAAAACAAATGTGGGAGACTGGTAACCTACCCACGATGCCAGTCTATACCAGCCATGGAGACTAAAGGGAAAGAGTTCACTTAGGAGTCACTTGGTAGTCTTAAAAACATTAGCCCTAAGGTTCAAGTCACAAAGATCAAAAAGTGGCCATGGAAGAAAAGCCTTCAGTCCAGTCTTTAATAAAATGCACATGGCGGTCTTTGTCACAAACGCTTAGCTGCCCTATTTCAACACAAGCCAAACAGAGATAGGAAGGGACGGTCCGAGGAAATGAGGTGTCTAATAGGCCATTATGGGAGAAAAGATGAAGATGACTAGGACTGCAGTCTGAAAAGCTTAATGTTGAAGATGTATCAACTTTCCCAGCCCCCGAACAGAAACTATATGCCAAGGACTAAACACGAATTTGTCACCAACACTAGAAACTAGAATTAAAATCAGCCATGGAAGTTGTTACATCCAGAGTGGCAGTATGGGCTAAAAATAAAGAAAGGTCGAAAAGGGTTTAGCTACATTTATAGATGCAGGATCTGTAACCTGTTATTAAGGAAATTAGAGTGTCTGGTGCTGAGGCCTGACGAGCTAGGGGACAGACAGACTTCCCGGGGACATGTCCCTGGTGCCATCAGCAGAGACAGGCTCCTCAGGCAGATGGACCCAGCTGGTGGCGGATCTGATTAGTGCCCTTTGCTTCCCCTCCCTCTCCCCGCTGTCCTGTGGCTGCCTTTGCTCTGCGGCCTGCCGAGGGCAGGGGTGTGTGTGTGTGTGTGTGTGTGTGTGACTGCCGGCCCAGAAAGCAGCCCCACACCAATGCCCGTGGGCTGCTCCCATGGCACACGCAGCATGGCGTGGTCTGCTCTCAGCCCATCTACAGAATGAAGGCCATCCGAGGAGCCCAGAGTGTCGTAGAGGGCATCTGTTCCATCTCCTCCTGCTTGGCTGCCCTGTAAGCAAAGAAGCCCAGCTGTCTCTGGAGGAGGCCACTCTGTGATAGAACAAGGGTGGACTCAGGGAGAGGAGGAAGATGGGCGTAAGGCACTGGGCAAAGCTGTGTGCGGGGTGATTGTCCCTGGATGATGGGGATGGCTGATGTGAAATTCAAGAGTATTTCCCTCCGAGGACGCGGCTACCTGCGCTAGGGCTGGACACTGGGCTCCAGCCTATCTAGCAGGAGTGACTGCAGTTGTGGTGCTGTTTCCGAAAGGAAAAAGGCAGTGCTAGCCAGTTTTCTGCCCCACATGGGGCTCAGGGCCATGAGAGTCTCAGCAGACAAAAGAAAAGGTGCATGAGGAGGGAGCAATGAAAGGCAAATAGGGTTTAAATAGGTGGCTAAGTGGAAAGGAAGGCTGCCCTCATGTTAAAATGAGCACGGCTCCTAGCCACTGAGTCTTGAATTGCATTCATAAAATGCCCTTCACAGGGGCTCCCACTGGCACTTTGTAATAATCAATATTAAATCTAGCACTTATGATAATGAATATTATACCTAGTTCCAAAATATGCCACATGCCATTCATGGTATTCATTATACAGTATTGTAATGGATGACTTCTCTGTATTTGAAGTTCTATACAGTATGTACTGCATGCTGAGTATTTGCAAAGTGCTAGAGAAACAAGGATCATGAGTAAGACATGTTCTCTGCCTTCTGTAATCTGAACCACATAGGTGGCTTTCTAGACAGAGGGGGCAGGTGACCATAGGGACCATGGTGGGGTGGAACAGAAAGAAAAGACGCTGGAAAAGGTAGCACTTGAACCGAGCACAGCTGTCCCTTGGTCTCCTGAGGGACCGGATCCAAGACCCCCTGAAGAGGCCACAGTTCAGGAATGTTCAAGTCCTTTATGATAAAATGGTGTGGGACTTGCACAAAATGACCTACATCCTCCTATGGACTTAAAACCAACTCCAGATTACCTAATGCATGGCTGGCCGTGGTGGTGCATGCCTGCAATCCCATCACTTGGGAGGCTGAGATAGGAGGATCGCTGTGAGTTCAAGGAAAGCCTGGGCTACATATCGAGATCTTGTCTCAAAAATAAACAAAAATAAATAAATATACCCAATGCAATGTACATGCTATGTTAATAGTTGTTACACTGTATTATTTAGTAAACAAGTGCAAGAAAAAGTCTGTGTATGTTCAATACCGACACAATTTTTTTTCCTAAATTTTTTTTTTTTAGTACTGGGAATTGAACTCAGGACTTGGCACTTGCCAGGCAGGCGCTGTGCTGCTGAGTTCCACCCCGGCCCTTCCCATGTATTTTTAATCTGCAGTTGATCGAGCTTGCAGATGTGGCACTCGGGGATGTGAAGGGCCGGTTAGTCACTGAAAGGATTTTGTTGACTACATCAAGGGGAAGATATTCTGGGCAGGAACGGCACTATGAGTGAAGGTCACTGAGTGAAGGTCATGGGGTGGAATCATGTGGGACAGCCTGGGAAGCTGAAAGCCTGGAGCAGGCAGGACAGAGGGGACCTGAGAAGGTCATCAGCAGGTGGCTGTGTGTGATGGGTGGGTGGGTACTAGAGGAGGAAGAGGTGAGGGGTGAAAACAGAAGCCTGGAGGAGCACGCAGAGATCAGACCACAAGGAGCCTTGTTCACGGCATGAAGAAGGGGAGACTTTTTCTTCTGAGACCAGTGATGAACGGGAGGGTTTTAAGATGGACAGTAACGTATTTGTATTTAAATTTTAGAAAGTGCAATCTTTATGTTCTAAAGAGTTTTTCATGATTTGGGAAAATCTCCCTGACAGAATAGCAAAGGAAAAGAGGATTTCAATTTTAAATATTCTATGATTACGTTATTCATAAAAAGGTCTGAAAGAAAATACATCAAAATTCAGCACTGAATATGCCTAGATGCTGATGATTTGTTTATACTCTTGTCATTTTCTCAATTTTTCTTGAATGAGTGTATATTGCTTTTATAGGAAAAGAACTATTCAATTTTTAAAAGGGGGTGGGGTGGGGAGAAACATCTCTCTGGTAATCAGTAGAGAGTGAATTCTGGGAAGAAATAGTGGCTGACCGTCCAGGCAGAAGATTTAAGCACGAAGTCTTAGGTGGTGAATTCTGTGTGAGGAAGGGCCCACGCTGGATCTCAATGCCCATGCAGAGTGGGGCCCCAGGAATTCACCGAGTATGGTATGGAACCCCAGGAACTCAATGAGTATGGTATGGAACTCCTGGGAAGACATCAAGGCTGCTCTGAGGGGTAAGAGGGAAATACGCTGGTTCGGCACCACTCACCGTGCTAACCAGTCACTTCTTAACTCTTTTTTTAATAAACATTTCTGCATCACAGAATTAGGTTGGCTATTACATACTAAAAGAATGAAAGAGAAAGAGAGAACAAGCCCTAGTAAGGGTTTGCGGTAAGGCAAACCCTTCTATACCGTTGATAGGAAGCAAGATCAGTGCAGTCATAATGGAAAACAAAACGGAAGTTCCAAAAGGAACTAAAAATGATTCCGCATTCCCACACCACTGGAAATACGCTCAAAGGAACTAAAAATGATTCCGCATTCCCACACCACTGGAAATACGCTCAAAGGAACTAAAAATGATTCCGCATTCCCACACCACTGGAAATACGCTCAAAGGAACTAAAAATGATTCCGCATTCCCACACCACTGGAAATACGCTCAAA